>JAXCGZ010015743.1:0-49776 GCA_037179515.1 Halocaridina rubra | reverse complement strand
ACTTATTAGGAAGATGCAATCAATGGCTAGAATAGGTGGAAATGTCTTGGAATGGATAAAAACTTACTTAGAAGGAAGGGAATAGAGGGTTAGAGTAAGACACTCAGTGTCTGAATGGAGAAGAGTTAGTAGTGGAGTTCCACAGGGTTCAGTTTTAGGGCCACTTTTGTTCCTTGTATATGTAAATGACCTACCAGAGTCTGTAAATTCATTCATGAATATGTTTGCAGATGATGCAAAGATTGTGAAGAAAGTAAAAAACGAGAACAATGGTAGAGAACTTCAGGAGGATCTAAATAATCTGCATGAGTGGTCAGAAAAGTGGCTAATGAAATTCAATACCTCAAAATGTAAGGTAATGAGAATGGGTACAAGTGCAAGAAGGTCCAAGCTTGACTACTCGGTGGCTGGAGTACAACTTCAAGAGACAGAAAATGAGAGAGATCTAGGAGTAAACATACTGGCAGATTTGTCTCCAGAAATACATATAAATGGCATAGTAAGGGCAGCATATGCATTCCTATCAAATGTAAGGGTAGCCTTCAGGCACATGGACAAGGAAATGTTCAGAAATATTTATGTAACCTATGTGAGGCCAAAACTCGAATATGCAGCCCCCTTTAGGAATCCGCACTTGAAAAAGCACATAGCTAAGCTTGAAAAAGTTCAAAGACATGCCACGAAACTGGTGCCAGAAATACGCAATCTCGGTTATGATGAGAGGCTGAGGGAATTAGACTTGCCATCACTCGAAGCTAGAAGAGTAAGGGGGGATATGGTGACAGTCTTTAAATTCCTTCATGGTTATGCTAGAGTGGATAGGGATCGATATTTCGATATGGCTGGCTCTAGAACTAGAGGTCATAGTTTGAAGCTTCGTAAGAAAACTTCTTTGCAGGATGTAAGGAAATACTTTTTCAGTGTAAGAGTAGTTGATAATTGGAATTCGCTAAGCGAGGAGGTAGTTAATGCTATCTCAATCCATAGTTTTAAGGACAGGTATGATAAGTATCACTAAGTCTAAAAATGGAACCGATCAGGAGACGGGAAGATACGAGCTTTGGGCTCTTTCCCGTAAACACAATTAGGTAATCACAATTAGGTAATCACAGAAGGTTAAAAGGAATCCAACCTTATAGCTTATATCTGCTATACTTAGGAATGAACGCATTCTAACTGAATGCCACTATGTTCATACTACAGATTCCCCAACCTCACTCGTGGCTTCGTTTTAGCATTTAATTCAATTCCAATCTCATTCGGGCCATGAAATAATCTATTAAGCACATTACATAATTGAAAACATGAATCATTTTTTACCCCGATCGGGACTCGAACCTAGGACTTATGATTACTAAGTCAAGACGCTACCACTACACCACAGAAGGTTAAAAGGAATCCAACCTTATAGCTTATATCTGCTATACTTAGGAATGAATGCATTCTAACTGAATGCCACTATGTTAATATTACAGATACCCCAACCTCACTCGTGGCTTCATTTTAGCATTTAATTCAATTCCCAATCTCATTCGGGCCATGAAATAATCTATTAAGCACATTTCATATGTGAAAACATGAATAATTTTTTACCCCGACCGGGACTCGAACCTAGGACTTATGATTACTAAGTCAAGGCGCTACCACTACACCACAGAAGCTTAAAAGGAATCCAACCTTATAGCTTATATCTGCTATACTTAGGAATGAACGCATTCTAACTGAATGCCACTATGTTCATATTTCAGATTCCCCAACCTCACTCGTGGCTTCATTTTAGCATTTAATTCAATTCCCAATCTCATTTGGGCCATGGAATAATCTATTAAGCACATTACATATGTGAAAACATGAATCATATTTTACCCCGACCGAGACTCGAACCTAGGACTTATGATTACTAAGTCAAGGCGCTACCACTACACCACAGAAGGTTAAAAGGAATCCATCCTTATAGCTTATATCTGCCATACTTAGGAATGAACGCATTCTAACTGAATGCCACTATGTTCATATTACAGATTCCCCAACCTCACTCGTGGCTTCATTTTAGCATTTAATTAAATTCCCAATCTCATTCGGGCCATGAAATAATCTATTAAGCGCATTACATATGTGAAAACATGAATCATTTTTTACCCCGACCGGGACTCGAACCTAGGACTTATGATTACTAAGTCAAGGCGTTACCACTACACCACAGAAGGTTAAAAGGAATCCAACCTTATAGCTTATATCTGCTATACTTAGGAATGAATGCATTCTAACTAAATGCCACTATGTTCATATTACATAATCCCCAACCTCACTCGTGTCTTCATTTTAGCATTTAATTCAATTCCCAATCTCATTCGGGCCATGAAATAATCTATTAAGCACATTACATATGTGAAAACATGAATCATTTTTTACCCCGACCGGGACTCGAACCTAGGACTTATGATTACTAAGTCAAGGCGCTACCACTACACCACAGAAGCTTAAAAGGAATCCAACCTTATAGCTTATATCTGCTATACTTAGGAATGAATGCATTCTAACTGAATGCCACTATGTTCATATTTCAGATTCCCCAACCTCGCTCGTGGCTTCATTTTAGCATTTAATTCAATTCCCAATCTCATTTGGGCCATGAAATAATCTATTAAGCACATTACATAAGTGAAAACATGAATCATTTTTTACCCCGACCGGGACTCGAACCTAGGACTTATGATTACTAAGTCAAGGCTCTACTACTACACCACAGAAGCTTAAAAGGAATCCAACCTTATAGCTTATATCTGTTATAATTAGGAATGAACGCATTCTAACTGAATGCCACTATGTTCATATTACAGATACCCCAACCTCACTCGTGGCTTCATTTTAGCATTTAATTCAATTCCAATCTCATTCGGGCCATGAAATAATCTATTAAGCACATTATATATGTGAAAACATGAATCATTTTTTACCCCGATCGGGACTCGAACCTAGGACTTATGATTACTAAGTCAAGGCACTACCACTACACCACAGAAGCTTAAAAGGAATCCAACTTTATAGCTTATATCTGCTATACTTAGGAATGAACGCATTCTAACTGAATGCCACTATGTTCATATTACAGATACCCCAACCTCACTCGTGGCTTCATTTTAGCATTTAATTCAATTCCCAATCTCATTCGGGCCATGAAATAATCTAATAAGCACATTACATATGTGAAAACATGAATCATTATTTACCCCGACCGGGACTCGAACCTAGGACTTATGATTACTAAGTCAAGGCACTACCACTACACCACAGAAACTTAAAAGGAATCCAACCTTATAGCTTATATCTGCTATACTTAGGAATGAACGCATTCTAACTAAATGCCACTATGTTCATATTACAGATTCCCCAACCTAACTCGTGGCTTCATTTTAGCATTTAATTCAATTCTCAATCTCATTCGGGCCATGAAATAATCTATTAAGCACATTACATATGTGAAAACATGATTCATATTTTACCCCGATCGGGACTCGCACCTAGGGCTTATGATTACTAAGTCAAGGCGCTACCACTACACCACAGAAGCTTAAAAGGAATCCAACCTTATAGCTTATATCTGCTATACTTAGGAATGAACGCATTCTAACTGAATGACACTATATTCATATTACAGATTCCCCATCCTCACTCGTGGCTTCATTTTAGCATTTAAATCAATTCCTAATCTCATTCGATCCATGAAATAATCTATTAAGCACATTACATATGTGAAAACATGAATAATTTTTTACCCGACCGGACTCGAACCTAGGACTTATGATAACTAAGTCAAGGCACTACCACTACACCACAGAAGGATAAAAGGAATCCAACCTTATAGCTTATATCTGCTATACTTAGGAATGAACGCATTCTAACTGAATGCCACTATGTTCATATTACAGATTCCCCAACCTCACTCGTGGCTTCATTTTAGCATTTAATTCAATTCCAATCTCATTCGGGACATGAAATAATCTGTTAAGAACATTACATATGTGAAAACATGAATCATTTTTTACCCCGACCGGGACTCGACCCTAGGACTTATGATTACTAAGTCAAGGCGCTACCACTACACCACAAAAGCTTAAAAGGAATCCAACCTTATAGCTTATGTCTGCTATACTTAGGAATGAACGCATTCTAACTGAATGCCACTATGTTCATATTACAGATTTCCCAACCTCACTCGTGGCTTCATTTTAGCATTTAATTCAATTCCAATCTCATTCGGGCAATAAAATAATCTATTAAGCACATTACATAAGTGAGAACATGAATCATTTTTTACCCCGATTGGGACTCGAACCTAGGACTTATGATTACTAAGTCAAGGCGCTACCACTACACCACAGAAGGTTAAAAGGAATCCAACCTTATAGCTTATATCTGCTATACTTATGAATGAGCGCATTCAGACTGAATGCCACTATGTTCATATTACATATTCCAAAGCCTTTCTCGTGGCTTCATTTTAGCATTTAATTCAATTCCCAATCTCATTCGGGCCATGAAATAATCTATTAAACACATTACATAAGTGAAAACATGAATCATTTTTCACCCCGACCGGGACTCGAACCTAGGACTTATGATTACTAAGTCAAGGCACTACCACTACACCACAGAAGGTTAAAAGGAATCCAACCTTATAGTTTATATCTGCTATACTTAGGAATGAACGCATTCTAACTGAATGCCACTATGTTCATATTACAGATTCCCCAACCTCACTCGTGGCTTCATTTTAGCATTTAATTCAATTCCCAATCTCATTCGGACCATGAAATAATCTAGTAAGCACATTACATATGTGAAAACATGAATAATTTTTTACCCCGACCGGGACTCGAACCTAGGACTTATGATTACAAAGTCAAGGCGCTACCACTACACCACAGAAGGTTGAAAGGAATCCACTCTTATAGCTTATATCTGCTATACTTAGGAATGAATGCATTCTAACTGAATGCCACTATGTTCATATTACATAATCCCCAACCTCACTCGTGGCTTCATTTTAGCATTTAATTCAATTCCCAATCTCATTCGGGCCATGAAATAATCTATTAAGCACATTACATATGTGAAAACATGACTTATTTTTTACCCCGACCGGGACTCGAACCTAAGACTTATGATTACTAAGTCAAGGCGCTACCACCACACCACTATGATGAGGTAAGCCAAATCTTACAGGAAAGAGAGGGCTGGGCAGATTGCATATTCCTAGACTTCCAGAAAGCGTTTGACACTGTTCCACATGGGAGACTTATTAGGAAGCTGCAATCAATGGCTAGAATAGGTGGAAATGTCTTGGAATGGATAAAAACTTACTTAGAAGGAAGGGAATAGAGGGTTAGAGTAAGACACTCAGTGTCTGAATGGAGAAGAGTTAGTAGTGGAGTTCCACAGGGTTCAGTTTTAGGGCCACTTTTGTTCCTTGTATATGTAAATGACCTACCAGAGTCTGTAAATTCATTCATGAATATGTTTGCAGATGATGCAAAGATTGTGAAGAAAGTAAAAAACGAGAACAATGGTAGAGAACTTCAGGAGGATCTAAATAATCTGCATGAGTGGTCAGAAAAGTGGCTAATGAAATTCAATACCTCAAAATGTAAGGTAATGAGAATGGGTACAAGTGCAAGAAGGTCCAAGCTTGACTACTCAGTGGCTGGAGTACAACTTCAAGAGACAGAAAATGAGAGAGATCTAGGAGTAAACATACTGGCAGATTTGTCTCCAGAAATACATATAAATGGCATAGTAAGGGCAGCATATGCATTCCTATCAAATGTAAGGGTAGCCTTCAGGCACATGGACAAGGAAATGTTCAGAAATATTTATGTAACCTATGTGAGGCCAAAACTCGAATATGCAGCCCCCTTTAGGAATCCGCACTTGAAAAAGCACATAGCTAAGCTTGAAAAAGTTCAAAGACATGCCACGAAACTGGTGCCAGAAATACGCAATCTCGGTTATGATGAGAGGCTGAGGGAATTAGACTTGCCATCACTCGAAGCTAGAAGAGTAAGGGGGGATATGGTGACAGTCTTTAAATTCCTTCATGGTTATGCTAGAGTGGATAGGGATCGATATTTCGATATGGCTGGCTCTAGAACTAGAGGTCATAGTTTGAAGCTTCGTAAGAAAACTTCTTTGCAGGATGTAAGGAAATACTTTTTCAGTGTAAGAGTAGTTGATAATTGGAATTGGCTAAGCGAGGAGGTAGTTAATGCTATCTCAATCCATAGTTTTAAGGACAGGTATGATAAGTATCACTAAGTCTAAAAATGGAACCGATCAGGAGACGGGAAGATACGAGCTTTGGGCTCTTTCCCGTAAACACAATTAGGTAATCACAATTAGGTAATCACAGAAGGTTAAAAGGAATCCAACCTTATAGCTTATATCTGCTATACTTAGGAATGAACGCATTCTAACTGAATGCCACTATGTTCATACTACAGATTCCCCAACCTCACTCGTGGCTTCGTTTTAGCATTTAATTCAATTCCAATCTCATTCGGGCCATGAAATAATCTATTAAGCACATTACATAATTGAAAACATGAATCATTTTTTACCCCGATCGGGACTCGAACCTAGGACTTATGATTACTAAGTCAAGACGCTACCACTACACCACAGAAGGTTAAAAGGAATCCAACCTTATAGCTTATATCTGCTATACTTAGGAATGAACGCATTCTAACTGAATGCCACTATGTTAATATTACAGATACCCCAACCTCACTCGTGGCTTCATTTTAGCATTTAATTCAATTCCCAATCTCATTCGGGCCATGAAATAATCTATTAAGCACATTTCATATGTGAAAACATGAATAATTTTTTACCCCGACCGGGACTCGAACCTAGGACTTATGATTACTAAGTCAAGGCGCTACCACTACACCACAGAAGCTTAAAAGGAATCCAACCTTATAGCTTATATCTGCTATACTTAGGAATGAACGCATTCTAACTGAATGCCACTATGTTCATATTTCAGATTCCCCAACCTCACTCGTGGCTTCATTTTAGCATTTAATTCAATTCCCAATCTCATTTGGGCCATGGAATAATCTATTAAGCACATTACATATGTGAAAACATGAATCATATTTTACCCCGACCGAGACTCGAACCTAGGACTTATGATTACTAAGTCAAGGCGCTACAACTACACCACAGAAGGTTAAAAGGAATCCATCCTTATAGCTTATATCTGCCATACTTAGGAATGAACGCATTCTAACTGAATGCCACTATGTTCATATTACAGATTCCCCAACCTCACTCGTGGCTTCATTTTAGCATTTAATTCAATTCCCAATCTCATTCGGGCCATGAAATAATCTATTAAGCGCATTACATATGTGAAAACATGAATCATTTTTTACCCCGACCGGGACTCGAACCTAGGACTTATGATTACTAAGTCAAGGCGTTACCACTACACCACAGAAGGTTAAAAGGAATCCAACCTTATAGCTTATATCTGCTATGCTTAGGAATGAATGCATTCTAACTAAATGCCACTATGTTCATATTACATAATCCCCAACCTCACTCGTGTCTTCATTTTAGCATTTAATTCAATTCCCAATCTCATTCGGGCCATGAAATAATCTATTAAGCACATTACATATGTGAAAACATGAATCATTTTTTACCCCGACCGGGACTCGAACCTAGGACTTATGATTACTAAGTCAAGGCGCTACCACTACACCACAGAAGCTTAAAAGGAATCCAACCTTATAGCTTATATCTGCTATACTTAGGAATGAATGCATTCTAACTGAATGCCACTATGTTCATATTTCAGATTCCCCAACCTCACTCGTGGCTTCATTTTAGCATTTAATTCAATTCCCAATCTCATTTGGGCCATGAAATAATCTATTAAGCACATTACATAAGTGAAAACATGAATCATTTTTTACCCCGACCGGGACTCGAACCTAGGACTTATGATTACTAAGTCAAGGCTCTACTACTACACCACAGAAGCTTAAAAGGAATCCAACCTTATAGCTTATATCTGTTATACTTAGGAATGAACGCATTCTAACTGAATGCCACTATGTTCATATTACAGATACCCCAACCTCACTCGTGGCTTCATTTTAGCATTTAATTCAATTCCAATCTCATTCGGGCCATGAAATAATCTATTAAGCACATTATATATGTGAAAACATGAATCATTTTTTACCCCGATCGGGACTCGAACCTAGGACTTATGATTACTAAGTCAAGGCACTACCACTACACCACAGAAGCTTAAAAGGAATCCAACTTTATAGCTTATATCTGCTATACTTAGGAATGAACGCATTCTAACTGAATGCCACTATGTTAATATTACAGATACCCCAACCTCACTCGTGGCTTCATTTTAGCATTTAATTCAATTGCCAATCTCATTCAGGCCATGAAATAATCTAGTAAGCACATTACATATGTGAAAACATGAATCGTTTTTTACCCCGACCGGGACTCGAACCTAGGACTTATGATTACTAAGTCAAGGCACTACCACTACACCACAGAAGCTTAAAAGGAATCCAACCTTATAGATTATATCTGCTATACTTAGGAATGAACGCATCCTAACTGAATGCCACTATAATGTTTATATTACAGATTCCCCAACCTCAATCGTGGTTTCATTTTAGCATTTAATTCAATTCCCAACCTCATTCGGGCCATGAAATAATCTATTAAGCACATTACATATGTGAAAACATGAATTGTTTTTTACCCCGACCGGGAATCGAACCTAGGACTTATGATTACTAAGTCAAGGTGCTACCACTACACCACAGAAGGTTAAAAGGAATCCAACCTTATAGCTTATATCTGCTATACTTAGGAATGAACGCATTCTAACTGAATGCCACTATGTTCATATTACAGATTCCCCAACCTCACTCGTGGATTCATTTTAGCATTTAATTCAATTCCCAATCTCATTCGGGCCATGAAATAATCTATTAAGCACATTACATATGTGAAAACATGAATCATTTTTTACCCCGACCGGGACTCGAACCTAGGGCTTATGATTACTAAGTCAAGGCGCTACCACTACACCACAGAAGGTTAAAAGGAATCCATCCTTATAGCTTCTATCTGCTATACTTAGGAATGAACGCATTCTAACTGAATGCCACTATGTTCATATTACAGATTTCCCAACCTCACTCGTGGCTTCATTTTAGCATTTAATTCAATTCCCAATCTCATTCGAGCCATGAAATAATCTATTAAGCACATTACATATGTGAAAACATGAATCATTTTTTACTCCGACCGGGACTCGAACCTAGGACTTATGATTACTAAGTCAAGGCGCTACCACTACACTACAGAAGGTTATAAGGAATCCAACCTTATAGCTTATATCTGCTATACTTAGGAATGAACGCATCCTAACTGAATGCCACTATAATATTCATATTACAGATTCCTCAACCTCACTCGTGGCTTCATTTTAGCATTTAATTCAATTCCCAATCTCATTCGGGCCATGAAATAATCTATTAAGCACATTACATATGTGAAAACATGAATCATTTTTTACCCCGAGCGGGACTCGAACCTAGGACTTATGATTACTAAGTCAAGGCGCTACCACTACACCACAGAAGGTTAAAAGGAATCCAACCTTATAGCTTATATCTGCTATACTTAGGAATGAACGCATTCAAACTGAATGCCACTATGTTCATATTACAGATACCCCAACCTCACTCGTGGCTTCATTTTAGCATTTAATTCAATTCCCAATCTCATTCGGGCCATGAAATAATCTATTAAGCACATTACATATGTGAAAACATGAATCATTATTTACCCCGACCGGGACTCGAACCTAGGACTTATGATTACTAAGTCAAGGCACTACCACTACACCACAGAAACTTAAAAGGAATCCAACCTTATAGCTTATATCTGCTATACTTAGGAATGAACGCATTCTAACTGAATGCCACTATAATGTTCATATTACAGATTCCCCAACCTCAATCGTGGTTTCGTTTTAGCATTTAATTCAATTCCCAACCTCATTCGGGCCATGAAATAATCTATTAAGCACATTACATATGTGAAAACATGAATTGTTTTTTACCCCGACCGGGAATCGAACCTAGGACTTATGATTACTAAGTCAAGGTGCTACCACTACACCACAGAAGGTTAAAAGGAATCCAACCTTATAGCTTATATATGCTATACTTAGGAATGAACGCATTCTAACTGAATGCCACTATGTTTATATTACAGATTCCCCAACCTCACTCGTGGTTTCATTTTAGCATTTAATTCAATTCCCAATCTCATTCGGGCCATGAAATAATCTATTAAGCACATTACATATGTGAAAACATGAATCATTTTTTACCCCGACCGGGACTCGAACCTAGGACTTATGATTACTAAGTCAAGGGGCTACCACTACACCACAGAAGGTTAAAAGGAATCCATCCTTATAGCTTATATCTGCCATACTTAGGAATGAACGCATTCTAAGTGAATGCCACTATGTTCATATTACAGATTCCCCAACCTCACTCGTGGCTTCATTTTAGCATTTAATTCAATTCCCAATCTCATTCAGGCCATGAAATAATCTATTAAGCACATTACATAAGTGAAAACATGAATCATTTTTTACCCCGACCGGGACTCGAACCTAGGACTTATGAATACTAAGTCAAGGCGCTACCACTACACCACAGAAGGTTAAAAGGAATCCAGCCTTATAGCTTATATCTGCTATACTTAGGAATGAACGCATCCTAACTGAATGCCACTATAATGTTTATATTACAGATTCCCCAACCTCAATCGTGGTTTCATTTTAGCATTTAATTCAATTCCCAACCTCATTCGGGCCATGAAATAATCTATTAAGCACATTACATATGTGAAAACATGAATTGTTTTTTACCCCGACCGGGAATCGAACCTAGGACTTATGATTACTAAGTCAAGGTGCTACCACTACACCACAGAAGGTTAAAAGGAATCCAACCTTATAGCTTATATCTGCTATACTTAGGAATGAACGCATTCTAACTGAATGCCACTATGTTCATATTACAGATTCCCCAACCTCACTCGTGGCTTCATTTTAGCATTTAATTCAATTCCCAATCTCATTCGGGCCATGAAATAATCTATTAAGCACATTACATATGTGAAAACATGAATCATTTTTTACCCCGACCGGGACTCGAACCTAGGGCTTATGATTACTAAGTCAAGGCGCTACCACTACACCACAGAAGGTTAAAAGGAATCCATCCTTATAGCTTATATCTGCCATACTTAGGAATGAACGCATTCTAACTGAATGCCACTATGTTCATATTACAGATTTCCCAACCTCACTCGTGGCTTCATTTTAGCATTTAATTCAATTCCCAATCTCATTCGAGCCATGAAATAATCTATTAAGCACATTACATATGTGAAAACATGAATCATTTTTTACTCCGACCGGGACTCGAACCTAGGACTTATGATTACTAAGTCAAGGCGCTACCACTACACTACAGAAGGTTATAAGGAATCCAACCTTATAGCTTATATCTGCTATACTTAGGAATGAACGCATCCTAACTGAATGCCACTATAATGTTCATATTACAGATTCCTCAACCTCACTCGTGGCTTCATTTTAGCATTTAATTCAATTCCCAATCTCATTCGGGCCATGAAATAATCTATTAAGCACATTACATATGTGAAAACATGAATCATTTTTTACCCCGAGCGGGACTCGAACCTAGGACTTATGATTACTAAGTCAAGGCGCTACCACTACACCACAGAAGGTTAAAAGGAATCCAACCTTATAGCTTATATCTGCTATACTTAGGAATGAACGCATTCAAACTGAATGCCACTATGTTCATATTACAGATACCCCAACCTCACTCGTGGCTTCATTTTAGCATTTAATTCAATTCCCAATCTCATTCGGGCCATGAAATAATCTAATAAGCACATTACATATGTGAAAACATGAATCATTATTTACCCCGACCGGGACTCGAACCTAGGACTTATGATTACTAAGTCAAGGCACTACCACTACACCACAGAAACTTAAAAGGAATCCAACCTTATAGCTTATATCTGCTATACTTAGGAATGAACGCATTCTAACTGAATGCCACTATAATGTTCATATTACAGATTCCCCAACCTCAATCGTGGTTTCGTTTTAGCATTTAATTCAATTCCCAACCTCATTCGGGCCATGAAATAATCTATTAAGCACATTACATATGTGAAAACATGAATTGTTTTTTACCCCGACCGGGAATCGAACCTAGGACTTATGATTACTAAGTCAAGGTGCTACCACTACACCACAGAAGGTTAAAAGGAATCCAACCTTATAGCTTATATATGCTATACTTAGGAATGAACGCATTCTAACTGAATGCCACTATGTTTATATTACAGATTCCCCAACCTCACTCGTGGTTTCATTTTAGCATTTAATTCAATTCCCAATCTCATTCGGGCCATGAAATAATCTATTAAGCACATTACATATGTGAAAACATGAATCATTTTTTACCCCGACCGGGACTCGAACCTAGGACTTATGATTACTAAATCAAGGGGCTACCACTACACCACAGAAGGTTAAAAGGAATCCATCCTTATAGCTTATATCTGCCATACTTAGGAATGAACGCATTCTAAGTGAATGCCACTATGTTCATATTACAGATTCCCCAACCTCACTCGTGGCTTCATTTTAGCATTTAATTCAATTCCCAATCTCATTCAGGCCATGAAATAATCTATTAAGCACATTACATAAGTGAAAACATGAATCATTTTTTACCCCGACCGGGACTCGAACCTAGGACTTATGATTACTAAGTCAAGGCGCTACCACTACACCACAGAAGGTTAAAAGGAATCCAGCCTTATAGCTTATATCTGCTATACTTAGGAATGAACGCATCCTAACTGAATGCCAATATAATGTTCATATTACAGATTCCCCAACCGCAATCGTGGCTTCATATTAGCATTTAATTCAATTCCCAATCTCATTCGGGCCATGAAATAATCAATTAAGCACATTACATATGTGAAAACATGAATCATTTTTTACTCCGGCCGGGAATCGAACCAATGACTTATGATTACTAAGTCAAGGTGCTACCAGTACACCACAGAAGCTTAAAAGGAATCCAACCTTATAGCTTATATCTGCTATACTTAGGAATGAACGCATTCTAACTGAATGCCACTATGTTCATATTACAGATTCCCCAACCTCACTCTTGGCTTCATTTTAGCATTTAATTCAATTCCCAATCTCATTCGGGCCATGAAATAATCTATTAAGCACATTACATATGTGAAAACATGAATCATTTTTTACCCCGATCGGGAATCGAACCTAGGACTTATGATTACTAAGTCAAGCGCTACCACTACACTACAGAAGGTTATAAGGAATCCAACCTTATAGCTTATATCTGCTATACTTAGGAATGAACGCATCCTAACTGAATACCACTATAATGTTCATATTACAGATTCCTCAACCTCACTCGTGGCTTCATTTTAGCATTTAATTCAATTCCCAATCTCATTCGGGCCATGAAATAATCTATTAAGCACATTACATATGTGAAAACATGAATAATTTTTTACCCCGAGCAGGACTCGAACCTAGGACTTATGATTACTAAGTCAAGGCGCTACCAATACACCACAGAAGGTTAAAAGGAATCCAACCTTATAGCTTATATCTGCTATACTTAGGAATGAACGCATTCTAAATGAATGCCACTATGTTCATATTACAGATTCCCCAACCTCACTCGTGGCTTCATTTTAGCATTTAATTCAATTCCCAATCTCATTCGGGACATGAAATAATCTATTAAGCACATTACATATGTGAAAACATGAATCATTATTTACCCCGACCGTGACTCGAACCTAGGACTTGTGATTACTAAGTCAAGGCGCTACCACTACACCACAAAAGGTTAAAAAGAATCCAACCTTATAGCTTATATCTGCTATACTTAGGAATGAACGCATTCCAACTGAATGCCACTATGTTCATATTACAGATTCCAAAACCTCACTCGTGGCTTCATTCTAGCATTTATTTCAATTCCCAATCTCATTCGGGCAATGAAATAATCTATTAAGCACATTACATATGTGATAACATGATTCATTTTTTACCTCGACCGGGACTTGAACCTAGGACTTATGATTAGTAAGTCAAGGCGCTACCACTACACCACAGAAGGTTAAAAGGAATCCAACCTTATAGATTATATCTGCTATACTTAGGAATGAACGCATTCTAACTGAATGCCACTATGTTCATATTACAGATTTCCCAACCTCACTCGTGGCTTCATTTTAGCATTTAATTCAATTCCCAATCTCATTCGGGCCATGAAATAATCTAAAGCACATTACATATGTGAAAACATGAATCATTATTTACCCCGAGCGGGAATCGAACCTAGGACTTATGATTACTAAGTCAAGGCACTACCACTACACCACAGAAGGTTAAAAGGAATCCAACCTTATAGCTTATATCTGCTATACTTAGAAATGAACGCATTCTAACTGAATGCCACTATGTTTATATTACAGATTCCCCAACCTCACTCGTGGCTTCATTTTAGCATTTAATTCAATTCCCAATCTCATTCGGGTCATGAAATAATCTATTAAGCACATTGTATATGTGATAACAGGAATCATTTTTTACCTCGACCTGGATTCGAACCTAGGACTTATGATTACTAAGTCAAGGCGCTACCACTACACCACAGAAGGTTAAAAGGAATCCAACCTTATAGATTATATCTGCTATACTTAGGAATGAACGCATTCTAACTGAATGCCACTATGTTCACATTACAGATTTCCCAACCACACTCGTGGCTTCATTTTAGCATTTAATTCAATTCCCAATCTCATTCGGGCCATGAAATAATCTATTAAGCACATTGCATAAGAGAAAACATGAATCATATTTTACTTCGACCGGGACTCGAACCTAGGACATATGATTACTAAGTCAAGGCGCTACCACTACACCACAGAAGGTTAAAAGGAATCCAACCTTATAGCTTATATCTGTTATACTTAGGAATGAATGCATTCTAACTGAATGCCACTATGTTCATATTACAGATTCCCCAACCTCACTCGTGGTTTCATTTTAGCACTTAATTCAATTCCCAATCTCATTCGGGCCATGAAATAATCTATTAAGCGCATTACATATGTGAGAACATGAATCGTTTTTTACCCCGACCGGGACTCGAACCTAGGACTTATGATTACTAAGTCAAGGCGCTACCACTACACCACAGAAGGTTAAAAGGAATCCAACCTTATAGCTTATATCTGCTATACTTAGGAATGAACGCTTTCAAACTGAATGCCACTATGTTCATATTACAGATACCCCAACCTCACTCGTGGCTTCATTTTAGCATTTAATTCAATTCCCAATCTCATTCGGGCCATGAAATAATCTATTAAGCACATTACATAATTGAAAACATGAATCATTTTTTAAACCGACTGGGACTCGAACCTAGGACTTATGATTACTAAGTCAAGGCGCTACCACTACACCACAGAAGCTTAAAAGTAATCCAACCTTATAGCGTATATCTGCTATACTTAGGAATGAACGCATCCTAACTGAATGCCACTATAATGTTCATATTACAGATTCCTCAACCTCACTCGTGGCTTCATTTTAGCATTTAATTCAATTCCCAATATCATTCGGGCCATGAAATAATCTATTAAGCACCTTACATATATGAAAACATGAATCATTTTTTACCCCGACCGGGACTCGAACATAGGACTTATGATTACTAAGTCAAGGCGCTACCAATACACCACAGAAGGTTAAAAGGAATCCAACCTTATAGCTTATATCTGCTATACTTAGGAATGAACGCATTCTAACTGAATGCCACTATGTTCATATTACAGATTCCCCAACCTCACTCGTGGCTTCATTTTAGCATTTACTTCAATTCCCAATCTCATTCGGGCCATGAAATAATCTATTAAGCACATTACATATGTGATAACATGATTCATTTTTAACCCCGATCGGGACTCGCACCTAGGGCTTATGATTACTAAGTCAAGGCGCTACCACTACACCACAGAAGGTTAAAAGGAATCCAACCTTATAGCTTATATCTGCTATACTTAGGAATGTACGCATTCTAACTGAATGACACTATTTTCATATTACAGATTCCCCATCCTCACTCGTGGCTTCATTTTAGCATTTAAATCAATTCCTAATCTCATTCGATCCATGAAATAATCTATTAAGCACATTACATATGTGAAAACATGAATAATTTTTTACCCGACCGGACTCGAACCTAGGACTTATGATAACTAAGTCAAGGCACTACCACTACACCACAGAAAGATAAAAGGAATCCAACCTTATAGCTTATATCTGCTATACTTAGGAATGAACGCATTCTAACTGAATGCCACTATGTTCATATTACAGATTCCCCAACCTCACTCGTGGCTTCATTTTAGCATTTAATTCAATTCCAATCTCATTCGGGACATGAAATAATCTGTTAAGAACATTACATATGTGAAAACATGAAACATTTTTTACCCCGACCGGGACTCGACCCTAGGACTTATGATTACTAAGTCAAGGCGCTACCACTACACCACAAAAGCTTAAAAGGAATCCAACCTTATAGCTTATATCTGCTATACTTAGGAATGAACGCATTCTAACTGAATGCCACTATGTTCATATTACAGATTTCCCAACCTCACTCGTGGCTTCATTTTAGCATTTAATTCAATTCCAATCTCATTCGGGCAATAAAATAATCTATTAAGCACATTACATAAGTGAGAACATGAATCATTTTTTACCCCGATTGGGACTCGAACCTAGGACTTATGATTACTAAGTCAAGGCGCTACCACTACACCACAGAAGGTTAAAAGGAATCCAACCTTATAGCTTATATCTGCTATACTTATGAATGAGCGCATTCAGACTGAATGCCACTATGTTCATATTACATATTCCCCAACCTCACTCGTGGCTTCATTTTAGCATTTAATTCAATTCCCAATCTCATTCGGGCCATGAAATAATCTATTAAACACATTACATAAGTGAAAACATGAATCATTTTTCACCCCGACCGGGACTCGAACCTAGGACTTATGATTACTAAGTCAAGGCACTACCACTACACCACAGAGGGTTAAAAGGAATCCAACCTTATAGTTTATATCTGCTATACTTAGGAATGAGCGCATTCTAACTGAATGCCACTATGTTCATATTACAGATTCCCCAACCTCACTCGTGGCTTCATTTTAGCATTTAATTCAATTCCCAATCTCATTCGGACCATGAAATAATCTATTAAGCACATTACATATGTGAAAACATGAATAATTTTTTACCCCGACCGGGACTCGAACCTAGGACTTATGATTACTAAGTCAAGGCGCTACCACTACACCACAGAAGGTTGAAAGGAATCCACTCTTATAGCTTATATCTGCTATACTTAGGAATGAATGCATTCTAACTGAATGCCACTATGTTCATATTACATAATCCCCAACCTCACTCGTGGCTTCATTTTAGCATTTAATTCAATTCCCAATCTCATTCGGGCCATGAAATAATCTATTAAGCACATTACATATGTGAAAACATGACTTATTTTTTACCCCGACCGGGACTCGAACCTAAGACTTATGATTACTAAGTCAAGGCGCTACCACCACACCACTATGATGAGGTAAGCCAAATCTTACAGGAAAGAGAGGGCTGGGCAGATTGCATATTCCTAGACTTCCAGAAAGCGTTTGACACTGTTCCACATGGGAGACTTATTAGGAAGCTGCAATCAATGGCTAGAATAGGTGGAAATGTCTTGGAATGGATAAAAACTTACTTAGAAGGAAGGGAACAGAGGGTTAGAGTAAGACACTCAGTGTCTGAATGGAGAAGAGTTAGTAGTGGAGTTCCACAGGGTTCAGTTTTAGGGCCACTTTTGTTCCTTGTATATGTAAATGACCTACCAGAGTCTGTAAATTCATTCATGAATATGTTTGCAGATGATGCAAAGATTGTGAAGAAAGTAAAAAACGAGAACAATGGTAGAGAACTTCAGGAGGATCTAAATAATCTGCATGAGTGGTCAGAAAAGTGGCTAATGAAATTCAATACCTCAAAATGTAAGGTAATGAGAATGGGTACAAGTGCAAGAAGGTCCAAGCTTGACTACTCGGTGGCTGGAGTACAACTTCAAGAGACAGAAAATGAGAGAGATCTAGGAGTAAACATACTGGCAGATTTGTCTCCAGAAATACATATAAATGGCATAGTAAGGGCAGCATATGCATTCCTATCAAATGTAAGGGTAGCCTTCAGGCACATGGACAAGGAAATGTTCAGAAATATTTATGTAACCTATGTGAGGCCAAAACTCGAATATGCAGCCCCCTTTTGGAATCCGCACTTGAAAAAGCACATAGCTAAGCTTGAAAAAGTTCAAAGACATGCCACGAAACTGGTGCCAGAAATACGCAATCTCGGTTATGATGAGAGGCTGAGGGAATTAGACTTGCCATCACTCGAAGCTAGAAGAGTAAGGGGGGATATGGTGACAGTCTTTAAATTCCTTCATGGTTATGATAGAGTGGATAGGGATCGATATTTCGATATGGCTGGCTCTAGAACTAGAGGTCATAGTTTGAAGCTTCGTAAGAAAACTTCTTTGCAGGATGTAAGGAAATACTTTTTCAGTGTAAGAGTAGTTGATAATTGGAATTCGCTAAGCGAGGAGGTAGTTAATGCTATCTCAATCCATAGTTTTAAGGACAGGTATGATAAGTATCACTAAGTCTAAAAATGGAACCGATCAGGAGACGGGAAGATACGAGCTTTGGGCTCTTTCCCGTAAACACAATTAGGTAATCACAATTAGGTAATCACAGAAGGTTAAAAGGAATCCAACCTTATAGCTTATATCTGCTATACTTAGGAATGAACGCATTCTAACTGAATGCCACTATGTTCATACTACAGATTCCCCAACCTCACTCGTGGCTTCGTTTTAGCATTTAATTCAATTCCAATCTCATTCGGGCCATGAAATAATCTATTAAGCACATTACATAATTGAAAACATGAATCATTTTTTACCCCGATCGGGACTCGAACCTAGGACTTATGATTACTAAGTCAAGACGCTACCACTACACCACAGAAGGTTAAAAGGAATCCAACCTTATAGCTTATATCTGCTATACTTAGGAATGAACGCATTCTAACTGAATGCCACTATGTTAATATTACAGATACCCCAACCTCACTCGTGGCTTCATTTTAGCATTTAATTCAATTCCCAATCTCATTCGGGCCATGAAATAATCTATTAAGCACATTTCATATGTGAAAACATGAATAATTTTTTACCCCGACCGGGACTCGAACCTAGGACTTATGATTACTAAGTCAAGGCGCTACCACTACACCACAGAAGCTTAAAAGGAATCCAACCTTATAGCTTATATCTGCTATACTTAGGAATGAACGCATTCTAACTGAATGCCACTATGTTCATATTTCAGATTCCCCAACCTCACTCGTGGCTTCATTTTAGCATTTAATTCAATTCCCAATCTCATTTGGGCCATGAAATAATCTATTAAGCACATTACATATGTGAAAACATGAATCATATTTTACCCCGACCGGGACTCGAACCTAGGACTTATGATTACTAAGTCAAGGCGCTACCACTACACCACAGAAGGTTAAAAGGAATCCATCCTTATAGCTTATATCTGCCATACTTAGGAATGAACGCATTCTAACTGAATGCCACTATGTTCATATTACAGATTCCCCAACCTCACTCGTGGCTTCATTTTAGCATTTAATTCAATTCCCAATCTCATTCGGGCCATGAAATAATCTATTAAGCGCATTACATATGTGAAAACATGAATCATTTTTTACCCCGACCGGGACTCGAACCTAGGACTTATGATTACTAAGTCAAGGCGTTACCACTACACCACAGAAGGTTAAAAGGAATCCAACCTTATAGCTTATATCTGCTATACTTAGGAATGAATGCATTCTAACTAAATGCCACTATGTTCATATTACATAATCCCCAACCTCACTCGTGTCTTCATTTTAGCATTTAATTCCATTCCCAATCTCATTCGGGCCATGAAATAATCTATTAAGCACATTACATATGTGAAAACATGAATCATTTTTTACCCCGACCGGGACTCGAACCTAGGACTTATGATTACTAAGTCAAGGCGCTACCACTACACCACAGAAGCTTAAAAGGAATCCAACCTTATAGCTTATATCTGCTATACTTAGGAATGAATGCATTCTAACTGAATGCCACTATGTTCATATTTCAGATTCCCCAACCTCACTCGTGGCTTCATTTTAGCATTTAATTCAATTCCCAATCTCATTTGGGCCATGAAATAATCTATTAAGCACATTACATAAGTGAAAACATGAATCATTTTTTACCCCGACCGGGACTCGAACCTAGGACTTATGATTACTAAGTCAAGGCTCTACTACTACACCTCAGAAGCTTAAAAGGAATCCAACCTTATAGCTTATATCTGTTATACTTAGGAATGAATGCATTCTAACTGAATGCCACTATGTTCATATTACAGATACCCCAACCTCACTCGTGGCTTCATTTTAGCATTTAATTCAATTCCAATCTCATTCGGGCCATGAAATAATCTATTAAGCACATTATATATGTGAAAACATGAATCATTTTTTACCCCGATCAGGACTCGAACCTAGGACTTATGATTACTAAGTCAAGGCACTACCACTACACCACAGAAGCTTAAAAGGAATCCAACTTTATAGCTTATATCTGCTATACTTAGGAATGAACGCATTCTAACTGAATGCCACTATGTTAATATTACAGATACCCCAACCTCACTCGTGGCTTCATTTTAGCATTTAATTCAATTGCCAATCTCATTCAGGCCATGAAATAATCTATTAAGCACATTACATATGTGAAAACATGAATCGTTTTTTACCCCGACCGGGACTCGAACCTAGGACTTATGATTACTAAGTCAAGGCACTACCACTACACCACAGAAGCTTAAAAGGAATCCAACCTTATAGATTATATCTGCTATACTTAGGAATGAACGCATCCTAACTGAATGCCACTATAATGTTTATATTACAGATTCCCCAACCTCAATCGTGGTTTCATTTTAGCATTTAATTCAATTCCCAACCTCATTCGGGCCATGAAATAATCTATTAAGCACATTACATATGTGAAAACATGAATTGTAATTTACACCGACCGGGAATCGAACCTAGGACTTATGATTACTAAGTCAAGGTGCTACCACTACACCACAGAAGGTTAAAAGGAATCCAACCTTATAGCTTATATCTGCTATACTTAGGAATGAACGCATTCTAACTGAATGCCACTATGTTCATATTACAGATTCCCCAACCTCACTCGTGGCTTCATTTTAGCATTTAATTCAATTCCCAATCTCATTCGGGCCATGAAATAATCTATTAAGCACATTACATATGTGAAAACATGAATCATTTTTTACCCCGACCGGGACTCGAACCTAGGGCTTATGATTACTAAGTCAAGGCGCTACCACTACACCACAGAAGGTTAAAAGGAATCCATCCTTATAGCTTATATCTGCCATACTTAGGAATGAACGCATTCTAACTGAATGCCACTATGTTCATATTACAGATTCCCCAACCTCACTCGTGGCTTCATTTTAGCATTTAATTCAATTCCCAATCTCATTCGAGCCATGAAATAATCTATTAAGCACATTACATATGTGAAAACATGAATCATTTTTTACTCCGACCGGGACTCGAACCTAGGACTTATGATTACTAAGTCAAGGCGCTACCACTACACTACAGAAGGTTATAAGGAATCCAACCTTATAGCTTATATCTGCTATACTTAGGAATGAACGCATCCTAACTGAATGCCACTATAATGTTCATATTACAGATTCCTCAACCTCACTCGTGGCTTCATTTTAGCATTTAATTCAATTCCCAATCTCATTCGGGCCATGAAATAATCTATTAAGCACATTACATATGTGAAAACATGAATCATTTTTTACCCCGAGCGGGACTCGAACCTAGGACTTATGATTACTAAGTCAAGGCGCTACCACTACACCACAGAAGGTTAAAAGGAATCCAACCTTATAGCTTATATCTGCTATACTTAGGAATGAACGCATTCAATCTGAATGCCACTATGTTCATATTACAGATACCCCAACCTCACTCGTGGCTTCATTTTAGCATTTAATTCAATTCCCAATCTCATTCGGGCCATGAAATAATCTATTAAGCACATTACATATGTGAAAACATGAATCATTATTTACCCCGACCGGGACTCGAACCTAGGACTTATGATTACTAAGTCAAGGCACTACCACTACACCACAGAAACTTAAAAGGAATCCAACCTTATAGCTTATATCTGCTATACTTAGGAATGAACTCATTCTAACTGAATGCCACTATAATGTTCATATTACAGATTCCCCAACCTCAATCGTGGTTTCGTTTTAGCATTTAATTCAATTCCCAACCTCATTCGGGCCATGAAATAATCTATTAAGCACATTACATATGTGAAAACATGAAATGTTTTTTACCCCGACCGGGAATCGAACCTAGGACTTATGATTACTAAGTCAAGGTGCTACCACTACACCACAGAAGGTTAAAAGGAATCCAACCTTATAGCTTATATATGCTATACTTAGGAATGAACGCATTCTAACTGAATGCCACTATGTTTATATTACAGATTCCCCAACCTCACTCGTGGTTTCATTTTAGCATTTAATTCAATTCCCAATCTCATTCGGGCCATGAAATAATCTATTAAGCACATTACATATGTGAAAACATGAATCATTTTTTACCCCGACCGGGACTCGAACCTAGGACTTATGATTACTAAGTCAAGGCGCTACCACTACACCACAGAAGCTTAAAAGGAATCCATCCTTATAGCTTATATCTGCCATACTTAGGAATGAATGCATTCTAAGTGAATGCCACTATGTTCATATTACAGATTCCCCAACCTCACTCGTGGCTTCATTTTAGCATTTAATTCAATTCCCAATCTCATTCAGGCCATGAAATAATCTATTAAGCACATTACATAAGTGAAAACATGAATCATTTTTTACCCCGACCGGGACTCGAACCTAGGACTTATGATTACTAAGTCAAGGCGCTACCACTACACCACAGAAGCTTAAAAGGAATCCAGCCTTATAGCTTATATCTGCTATACTTAGGAATGAACGCATTCTAACTGAATGCCACTATAATGTTCATATTACAGATTCCCCAACCTCAATCGTGGTTTCGTTTTAGCATTTAATTCAATTCCCAACCTCATTCGGGCCATGAAATAATCTATTAAGCACATTACATATGTGAAAACATGAAATGTTTTTTACCCCGACCGGGAATCGAACCTAGGACTTATGATTACTAAGTCAAGGTGCTACCACTACACCACAGAAGGTTAAAAGGAATCCAACCTTATAGCTTATATATGCTATACTTAGGAATGAATGCATTCTAACTGAATGCCACTATGTCTATATTACAGATTCCCCAACCTCACTCGTGGTTTCATTTTAGCATTTAATTAAATTCCCAATCTCATTCGGGCCATGAAATAATCTATTAAGCACATTACATATGTGAAAACATGAATCATTTTTTACCCCGACCGGGACTCGAACCTAGGACTTATGATTACTAAGTCAAGGCGCTACCACTACACCACAGAAGCTTAAAAGGAATCCATCCTTATAGCTTATATCTGCCATACTTAGGAATGAACGCATTCTAAGTGAATGCCACTATGTTCATATTACAGATTCCCCAACCTCACTCGTGGCTTCATTTTAGCATTTAATTCAATTCCCAATCTCATTCAGGCCATGAAATAATCTATTAAGCACATTACATAAGTGAAAACATGAATCATTTTTTACCCCGACCGGGACTCGAACCTAGGACTTATGATTACTAAGTCAAGGCGCTACCAATACACCACAGAAGCTTAAAAGGAATCCAGCCTTATAGCTTATATCTGCTATACTTAGGAATGAACGCATCCTAACTGAATGCCAATATAATGTTCATATTACAGACTCCCCAACCGCAATCGTGGCTTCATTTTAGCATTTAATTCAATTCCCAATCTCATTCGGGCCATGAAATAATCTATTAAGCACATTACATATGTGAAAACATGAATCATTTTTTACTCCGGCCGGGAATCGAACCAATGACTTATGATTACTAAGTCAAGGTGCTACCAGTACACCACAGAAGCTTAAAAGGAATCCAACCTTATAGCTTATATCTGCTATACTTAGGAATGAACGCATTCTAACTGAATGCCACTATGTTCATATTACAGATTCCCCAACCTCACTCTTGGCTTCATTTTAGCATTTAATTCAATTCCCAATCTCATTCGGGCCATGAAATAATCTATTAAGCACATTACATATGTGAAAACATGAATCATTTTTTACCCCGATCGGGAATCGAACCTAGGACTTATGATTACTAAGTCAAGGCGCTACCACTACACTACAGAAGGTTATAAGGAATCCAACCTTATAGCTTATATCTGCTATACTTAGGAATGAACGCATCCTAACTGAATGCCACTATAATGTTCATATTACAGATTCCTCAACCTCACTCGTGGCTTCATTTTAGCATTTAATTCAATTCCCAATCTCATTCGGGCCATGAAATAATCTATTAAGCACATTACATATGTGAAAACATGAATAATTTTTTACCCCGAGCAGGACTCGAACCTAGGACTTATGATTACTAAGTCAAGGCGCTACCAATACACCACAGAAGGTTAAAAGGAATCCAACCTTATAGCTTATATCTGCTATACTTAGGAATGAACGCATTCTAAATGAATGCCACTATGTTCATATTACAGATTCCCCAACCTCACTCGTGGCTTCATTTTAGCATTTAATTCAATTCCCAATCTCATTCGGGCCATGAAATAATCTATTAAGCACATTACATATGTGAAAACATGAATCATTATTTACCCCGACCGGGACTCGAACCTAGGACTTATGATTACTAAGTCAAGGCGCTACCACTACACCACAAAAGGTTAAAAAGAATCCAACCTTATAGCTTATATCTGCTATACTTAGGAATGAACGCATTCCAACTGAATGCCACTATGTTCATATTACAGATTCCAAAACCTCACTCGTGGCTTCATTTTAGCATTTATTTCAATTCCCAATCTCATTCGGGCCATGAAATAATCTAAAGCACATTACATATGTGAAAACATGAATCATTATTTACCCCGACCGGGAATCGAACCTAGGACTTATGATTACTAAGTCAAGGCACTACCACTACACCACAGAAAGTTAAAAGGAATCCAACCTTATAGCTTATATCTGCCATACTTAGAAATGAACGCATTCTAACTGAATGCTACTATGTTTATATTACAGATTCCCCAACCTCACTCGTGGCTTCATTTTAGCATTTAATTCAATTCCCAATCTCATTCGGGTCATGAAATAATCTATTAAGCACATTGTATATGTGATAACAGGAATCAGTTTTTACCTCGACCTAGACTCGAACCTAGGACTTATGATTACTAAGTCAAGGCGCTACCACTACACCACAGAAGGTTAAAAGGAATCCAACCTTATAGATTATATCTGCTATACTTAGGAATGAACGCATTCTAACTGAATGCCACTATGTTCACATTACAGATTTCCCAACCACACTCGTGGCTTCATTTTAGCATTTAATTCAATTCCCAATCTCATTCGGGCCATGAAATAATCTATTAAGCACATTGCATAAGAGAAAACATGAATCATATTTTACTTCGACCGGGACTCGAACCTAGGACATATGATTACTAAGTCAAGGCACTACCACTACACCACAGAAGGTTAAAAGGAATCCAACCTTATAGCTTATATCTGTTATACTTAGGAATGAATGCATTCTAACTGAATGCCACTATGTTCATATTACAGATTCCCCAACCTCACTCGTGGTTTCATTTTAGCACTTAATTCAATTCCCAATCTCATTCGGGCCATGAAATAATCTATTAAGCGCATTACATATGTGAGAACATGAATCGTTTTTTACCCCGACCGGGACTCGAACCTAGGACTTATGATTACTAAGTCAAGGCGCTACCACTACACCACAGAAGGTTAAAAGGAATCCAACCTTATAGCTTATATCTGCTATACTTAGGAATGAACGCTTTCAAACTGAATGCCACTATGTTCATATTACAGATACCCCAACCTCACTCGTGGCTTCATTTTAGCATTTAATTCAATTCCCAATCTCATTCGGGCCATGAAATAATCTATTAAGCACATTACATATGTGAAAACATGAATCATTTTTTACACCGACTGGGACTCGAACCTAGGACTTATGATTACTAAGTCAAGGCGCTACCACTACACCACAGAAGCTTAAAAGTAATCCAACCTTATAGCGTATATCTTCTATACTTAGGAATGAACGCATCCTAACTGAATGCCACTATAATGTTCATATTACAGATTCCTCAACCTCACTCGTGGCTTCATTTTAGCATTTAATTCAATTCCCAATCTCATTCGGGCCATGAAATAATCTATTAAGCACCTTACATATATGAAAACATGAATCATTTTTTACCCCGACCGGGACTCGAACATAGGACTTATGATTACTAAGTCAAGGCGCTACCAATACACCACAGAAGGTTAAAAGGAATCCAACCTTATAGCTTATATCTGCTATACTTAGGAATGAACGCATTCTAACTGAATGCCACTATGTTCATATTACAGATTCCCCAACCTCACTCGTGGCTTCATTTTAGCATTTACTTCAATTCCCAATCTCATTCGGGCCATGAAATAATCTATTAAGCACATTACATATGTGATAACATGATTCATTTTTTACCTCGACTGGGACTCGAGCCTAGGACTTATGATTACTAAGTCAAGGTGCTACCACTACACCACAGAAGGTTAAAAGGAATCCAACCTTATAGATAATATCTGCTATACTTAGGAATGAACGCATTCTAACTGAATGCCACTATGTTCATATTACAGATTTCCCAACCTCACTCGTGGCTTCATTTTAGCATTTAATTCAATTCCCAATCTCATTCGGGATATGAAATAATCTAAAGCACATTACATATGAGAAAACATGAATCATTATTTACCCCAACCGGGAATCGAACCTAGGACTTATGATTACTAAGTCAAGGCGCTACCACTACACCACAGAAGGTTAAAGGGAATCCAACCTTATAGCTTATATCTGCTATACTTAGGAATGAACGCATTCTAACTGAATGCAACTATGTTCATATTACAGATTCCCCAACCTCACTCGTGGCTTCATTTTAGCATTTAATTCAATTCCCAATCTCATTCGGGCCATGAAACAATCTATTAAGCACATTGTATATGTGATAACATGAATCATTTTTTACCTCGACCTGGAATCGAACCTAGGACTTATGATTACTAAGTCAAGGTGCTACCACTACACCACAGAAGGTTAAAAGGAATCCAACCTTATAGCTTATATATGCTATACTTAGGAATGAACGCATTCTAACTGAATGCCACTATGTTTATATTACAGATTCCCCAACCTCACTCGTGGTTTCATTTTAGCATTTAATTCAATTCCCAATCTCATTCGGGCCATGAAATAATCTATTAAGCACATTACATATGTGAAAACATGAATCATTTTTTACCCCGACCGGGACTCGAACCTAGGACTTATGATTACTAAGTCAAGGCGCTACCACTACACCACAGAAGCTTAAAAGGAATCCATCCTTATAGCTTATATCTGCCATACTTAGGAATGAACGCATTCTAAGTGAATGCCACTATGTTCATATTACAGATTCCCCAACCTCACTCGTGGCTTCATTTTAGCATTTAATTCAATTCCCAATCTCATTCAGGCCATGAAATAATCTATTAAGTACATTACATAAGTGAAAACATGAATCATTTTTTACCCCGACCGGGACTCGAACCTAGGACTTATGATTACTAAGTCAAGGCGCTACCACTACACCACAGAAGCTTAAAAGGAATCCAGCCTTATAGCTTATATCTGCTATACTTAGGAATGAACGCATCCTAACTGAATGCCAATATAATGTTCATATTACAGACTCCCCAACCGCAATCGTGGCTTCATTTTAGCATTTAATTCAATTCCCAATCTCATTCGGGCCATGAAATAATCTATTAAGCACATTACATATGTGAAAACATGAATCATTTTTTACTCCAGCCGGGAATCGAACCAATGACTTATGATTACTAAGTCAAGGTGCTACCAGTACACCACAGAAGCTTAAAAGGAATCCAACCTTATAGCTTATATCTGCTATACTTAGGAATGAACGCATTCTAACTGAATGCCACTATGTTCATATTACAGATTCCCCAACCTCACTCTTGGCTTCATTTTAGCATTTAATTCAATTCCCAATCTCATTCGGGCCATGAAATAATCTATTAAGCACATTACATATGTGAAAACATGAATCATTTTTTACTCCGACCGGGACTCGAACCTAGGACTTATGATTACTAAGTCAAGGCGCTACCACTACACTACAGAAGGTTATAAGGAATCCAACCTTATAGCTTATATCTGCTATACTTAGGAATGAACGCATCCTAACTGAATGCCACTATAATGTTCATATTACAGATTCCTCAACCTCACTCGTGGCTTCATTTTAGCATTTAATTCAATTCCCAATCTCATTCGGGCCATGAAATAATCTATTAAGCACATTACATATGTGAAAACATGAATCATTTTTTACCCCGAGCGGGACTCGAACCTAGGACTTATGATTACTAAGTCAAGGCGCTACCACTACACCACAGAAGGTTAAAAGGAATTCAACCTTATAGCTTATATCTGCTATACTTAGGAATGAACGCATTCAAACTGAATGCCACTATGTTCATATTACAGATACCCCAACCTCACTCGTGGCTTCATTTTAGCATTTAATTCAATTCCCAATCTCATTCGGGCCATGAAATAATCTATTAAGCACATTACATATGTGAAAACATGAATCATTATTTACCCCGACCGGGACTCGAACCTAGGACTTATGATTACTAAGTCAAGGCACTACCACTACACCACAGAAACTTAAAAGGAATCCAACCTTATAGCTTATATCTGCTATACTTAGGAATGAACTCATTCTAACTGAATGCCACTATAATGTTCATATTACAGATTCCCCAACCTCAATCGTGGTTTCGTTTTAGCATTTAATTCAATTCCCAACCTCATTCGGGCCATGAAATAATCTATTAAGCACATTACATATGTGAAAACATGAAATGTTTTTTACCCCGACCGGGAATCGAACCTAGGACTTATGATTACTAAGTCAAGGTGCTACCACTACACCACAGAAGGTTAAAAGGAATCCAACCTTATAGCTTATATATGCTATACTTAGGAATGAACGCATTCTAACTGAATGCCACTATGTTTATATTACAGATTCCCCAACCTCACTCGTGATTTCATTTTAGCATTTAATTCAATTCCCAATCTCATTCGGGCCATGAAATAATCTTTTAAGCACATTACATATGTGAAAACATGAATCATTTTTTACCCCGACCGGGACTCGAACCTAGGACTTATGATTACTAAGTCAAGGCGCTACCACTACACCACAGAAGCTTAAAAGGAATCCATCCTTATAGCTTATATCTGCCATACTTAGGAATGAATGCATTCTAAGTGAATGCCACTATGTTCATATTACAGATTCCCCAACCTCACTCGTGGCTTCATTTTAGCATTTAATTCAATTCCCAATCTCATTCAGGCCATGAAATAATCTATTAAGCACATTACATAAGTGAAAACATGAATCATTTTTTACCCCGACCGGGACTCGAACCTAGGACTTATGATTACTAAGTCAAGGCGCTACCACTGCACCACAGAAGCTTAAAAGGAATCCAGCCTTATAGCTTATATCTGCTATACTTAGGAATGAACGCATTCTAACTGAATGCCACTATAATGTTCATATTACAGATTCCCCAACCTCAATCGTGGTTTCGTTTTAGCATTTAATTCAATTCCCAACCTCATTCGGGCCATGAAATAATCTATTAAGCACATTACATATGTGAAAACATGAAATGTTTTTTACCCCGACCGGGAATCGAACCTAGGACTTATGATTACTAAGTCAAGGTGCTACCACTACACCACAGAAGGTTAAAAGGAATCCAACCTTATAGCTTATATATGCTATACTTAGGAATGAACGCATTCTAACTGAATGCCACTATGTTTATATTACAGATTCCCCAACCTCACTCGTGGTTTCATTTTAGCATTTAATTCAATTCCCAATCTCATTCGGGCCATGAAATAATCTATTAAGCACATTACATATGGGAAAACATGAATCATTTTTTACCCCGACCGGGACTCGAACCTAGGACTTATGATTACTAAGTCAAGGCGCTACCACTACACCACAGAAGCTTAAAAGGAATCCATCCTTATAGCTTATATCTGCCATACTTAGGAATGAACGCATTCTAAGTGAATGCCACTATGTTCATATTACAGATTCCCCAACCTCACTCGTGGCTTCATTTTAGCATTTAATTCAATTCCCAATCTCATTCAGGCCATGAAATAATCTATTAAGCACATTACATAAGTGAAAACATGAATTATTTTTTACCCCGACCGGGACTCGAACCTAGGACTTATGATTACTAAGTCAAGGCGCTACCACTACACCACAGAAGCTTAAAAGGAATCCAGCCTTATAGCTTATATCTGCTATACTTAGGAATGAACGCATCCTAACTGAATGCCAATATAATGTTCATATTACAGACTCCCCAACCGCAATCGTGGCTTCATTTTAGCATTTAATTCAATTCCCAATCTCATTCGGGCCATGAAATAATCTATTAAGCACATTACATATGTGAAAACATGAATCATTTTTTACTCCGGCCGGGAATCGAACCAATGACTTATGATTACTAAGTCAAGGTGCTACCAGTACACCACAGAAGCTTAAAAGGAATCCAACCTTATAGCTTATATCTGCTATACTTAGGAATGAACGCATTCTAACTGAATGCCACTATGTTCATATTACAGATTCCCCAACCTCACTCTTGGCTTCATTTTAGCATTTAATTCAATTCCCAATCTCATTCGGGCCATGAAATAATCTATTAAGCACATTACATATGTGAAAACATGAATCATTTTTTACCCCGATCGGGAATCGAACCTAGGACTTATGATTACTAAGTCAAGGCGCTACCACTACACTACAGAAGGTTATAAGGAATCCAACCTTATAGCTTATATCTGCTATACTTAGGAATGAACGCATCCTAACTGAATGCCACTATAATGTTCATATTACAGATTCCTCAACCTCACTCGTGGCTTCATTTTAGCATTTAATTCAATTCCCAATCTCATTCGGGCCAAGAAATAATCTATTAAGCACATTACATATGTGAAAACATGAATAATTTTTTACCCCGAGCAGGACTCGAACCTAGGACTTATGATTACTAAGTCAAGGCGCTACCAATACACCACAGAAGGTTAAAAGGAATCCAACCTTATAGCTTATATCTGCTATACTTAGGAATGAACGCATTCTAAATGAATGCCACTATGTTCATATTACAGATTCCCCAACCTCACTCGTGGCTTCATTTTAGCATTTAATTCAATTCCCAATCTCATTCGGGCCATGAAATAATCTATTAAGCACATTACATATGTGAAAACATGAATCATTATTTACCCCGACCGGGACTCGAACCTAGGTCTTATGATTACTAAGTCAAGGCGCTACCACTACACCACAAAAGGTTAAAAAGAATCCAACCTTATAGCTTATATCTGCTATACTTAGGAATGAACGCATTCCAACTGAATGCCACTATGTTCATATTACAGATTCCAAAACCTCACTCGTGGCTTCATTTTAGCATTTATTTCAATTCCCAATCTCATTCGGGCCATGAAATAATCTAAAGCACATTACATATGTGAAAACATGAATCATTATTTACCCCGACCGGGAATCGAACCTAGGACTTATGATTACTAAGTCAAGGCACTACCACTACACCACAGAAAGTTAAAAGGAATCCAACCTTATAGCTTATATCTGCTATACTTAGAAATGAACGCATTCTAACTGAATGCTACTATGTTTATATTACAGATTCCCCAACCTCACTCGTGGCTTCATTTTAGCATTTAATTCAATTCCCAATCTCATTCGGGTCATGAAATAATCTATTAAGCACATTGTATATGTGATAACAGGAATCATTTCTTACCTCGACCTGGACTCGAACCTAGGACTTATGATTACTAAGTCAAGGCGCTACCACTACACCACAGAAGGTTAAAAGGAATCCAACCTTATAGATTATATCTGCTATACTTAGGAATGAACGCATTCTAACTGAATGCCACTATGTTCACATTACAGATTTCCCAACCTCACTCGTGGCTTCATTTTAGCATTTAATTCAATTCCCAATCTCATTCGGGCCATGAAATAATCTATTAAGCACATTGCATAAGAGAAAACATGAATCATATTTTACTTCGACCGGGACTCGAACCTAGGACATATGATTACTAAGTCAAGGCGCTACCACTACACCACAGAAGGTTAAAAGGAATCCAACGTTATAGCTTATATCTGTTATACTTAGGAATGAATGCATTCTAACTGAATGCCACTATGTTCATATTACAGATTCCCCAACCTCCCTCGTGGTTTCATTTTAGCACTTAATTCAATTCCCAATCTCATTCGGGCCATGAAATAATCTATTAAGCGCATTACATATGTGAGAACATGAATCGTTTTTTACCCCGACCGGGACTCGAACCTAGGACTTATGATTACTAAGTCAAGGCGCTACCACTACACCACAGAAGGTTAAAAGGAATCCAACCTTATAGCTTATATCTGCTATACTTAGGAATGAACGCTTTCAAACTGAATGCCACTATGTTCATATTACAGATACCCCAACCTCACTCGTGGCTTCATTTTAGCATTTAATTCAATTCCCAATCTCATTCGGGCCATGAAATAATCTATTAAGCACATTACATATGTGAAAACATGAATCATTTTTTACACCGACTGGGACTCGAACCTAGGACTTATGATTACTAAGTCAAGGCGCTACCACTACACCACAGAAGCTTAAAAGTAATCCAACCTTATAGCGTATATCTGCTATACTTAGGAATGAACGCATCCTAACTGAATGCCACTATAATGTTCATATTACAGATTCCTCAACCTCACTCGTGGCTTCATTTTAGCATTTAATTCAATTCCCAATCTCATTCGGGCCATGAAATAATCTATTAAGCACCTTACATATATGAAAACATGAATCATTTTTTACCCCGACCGGGACTCGAACATAGGACTTATGATTACTAAGTCAAGGCGCTACCAATGCACCACAGAAGGTTAAAAGGAATCCAACCTTATAGCTTATATCTGCTATACTTAGGAATGAACGCATTCTAACTGAATGCCACTATGTTCATATTACAGATTCCCCAACCTCACTCGTGGCTTCATTTTAGCATTTACTTCAATTCCCAATCTCATTCGGGCCATGAAATAATCTATTAAGCACATTACATATGTGATAACATGATTCATTTTTTACCTCGACTGGGACTCGAGCCTAGGACTTATGATTACTAAGTCAAGGTGCTACCACTACACCACAGAAGGTTAAAAGGAATCCAACCTTATAGATAATATCTGCTATACTTAGGAATGAACGCATTCTAACTGAATGCCACTATGTTCATATTACAGATTTCCCAACCTCACTCGTGGCTTCATTTTAGCATTTAATTCAATTCCCAATCTCATTCGGGCCATGAAATAATCTAAAGCACATTACATATGTGAAAACATGAATCATTATTTACCCCAACCGGGAATCGAACCTAGGACTTATGATTACTAAGTCAAGGCGCTACCACTACACCACAGAAGGTTAAAAGGAATCCAACCTTATAGCTTATATCTGCTATACTTAGGAATGAACGCATTCTAACTGAATGCAACTATGTTCATATTACAGATTCCCCAACCTCACTCGTGGCTTCATTTTAGCATTTAATTCAATTCCCAATCTCATTCGGGCCATGAAACAATCTATTAAGCACATTGTATATGTGATAACATGAATCATTTTTTACCTCGACCTGGAATCGACCCTAGGACTTATGATTACTAAGTCAAGGCGCTACCACTACACCACAGAAGGTTAAAAGGAATCCAACCTTATATCTTATATCTGCTATACTTAGGAATGAACGCATTCTAACTGAATGCCACTATGTTCATATTACAGATTTCCCAACCTCACTCGTGGCTTCATTTTAGCATTTAATTCAATTCCCAATCTCATTCGGGCCATGAAATAATCTATTAAGCACATTACATAAGAGAAAACATGAATCATTTTTTACTCCGGCCGGGAATCAAACCAATGACTTATGATTACTAAGTCAAGGTGCTACCAGTACACCACAGAAGCTTAAAAGGAATCCAACCTTATAGCTTATATCTGCTATACTTAGGAATGAACGCATTCTAACTGAATGCCACTATGTTCATATTACAGATTCCCCAACCTCACTCTTGGCTTCATTTTAGCATTTAATTCAATTCCCAATCTCATTCCGGCCATGAAATAATCTATTAAGCACATTACATATGTGAAAACATGAATCATTTTTTACCCCGATCGGGAATCGAACCTAGGACTTATGATTACTAAGTCAAGGCGCTACCACTCCACTACAGAAGGTTATAAGGAATCCAACCTTATAGCTTATATCTGCTATACTTAGGAATGAACGCATCCTAACTGAATGCCACTATAATGTTCATATTACAGATTCCTCAACCTCACTCGTGGCTTCATTTTAGCATTTAATTCAATTCCCAATCTCATTCGGGCCATGAAATAATCTATTAAGCACATTACATATGTGAAAACATGAATAATTTTTTACCCCGAGCAGGACTCGAACCTAGGACTTATGATTACTAAGTCAAGGCGCTACCAATACACCACAGAAGGTTAAAAGGAATCCAACCTTATAGCTTATATCTGCTATACTTAGGAATGAACGCATTCTAAATGAATGCCACTATGTTCATATTACAGATTCCCCAACCTCACTCGTGGCTTCATTTTAGCATTTAATTCAATTCCCAATCTCATTCGGGCCATGAAATAATCTATTAAGCACATTACATATGTGAAAACATGAATCATTATTTACCCCGACCGGGACTCGAACCTAGGACTTATGATTACTAAGTCAAGGCGCTACCACTACACCACAAAAGGTTAAAAAGAATCCAACCTTATAGCTTATATCTGCTATACTTAGGAATGAACGCATTCCAACTGAATGCCACTATGTTCATATTACAGATTCCAAAACCTCACTCGTGGCTTCATTTTAGCATTTATTTCAATTCCCAATCTCATTCGGGCCATGAAATAATCTATTAAGCACATTACATATGTGATAACATGATTCATTTTTTACCTCGACAGGGACTTGAACCTAGGACTTATGATTAGTAAGTCAAGGCGCTACCACTACACCACAGAAGGTTAAAAGGAATCCAACCTTATAGATTATATCTGCTATACTTAGGAATGAACGCATTCTAACTGAATGCCACTATGTTCATATTACAGATTTCCCAACCTCACTCGTGGCTTCATTTTAGCATTTAATTCAATTCCCAATCTCATTCGGGCCATGAAATAATCTAAAGCACATTACATATGTGAAAACATGAATCATTATTTACCCCGACCGGGAATCGAACCTAGGACTTATGATTACTAAGTCAAGGCACTACCACTACACCACAGAAGGTTAAAAGGAATCCAACCTTATAGCTTATATCTGCTATACTTAGAAATGAACGCATTCTAACTGAATGCTACTATGTTTATATTACAGATTCCCCAACCTCACTCGTGGCTTCATTTTAGCATTTAATTCAATTCCCAATCTCATTCGGGTCATGAAATAATCTATTAAGCACATTGTATATGTGATAACAGGAATCATTTTTTACCTCGACCTGGACTCGAACCTAGGACTTATGATTACTAAGTCAAGGCGCTACCACTACACCACAGAAGGTTAAAAGGAATCCAACCTTATAGATTATATCTGCTATACTTAGGAATGAACGCATTCTAACTGAATGCCACTATGTTCACATTACAGATTTCCCAACCACACTCGTGGCTTCATTTTAGCATTTAATTCAATTCCCAATCTCATTCGGGCCATGAAATAATCTATTAAGCACATTGCATAAGAGAAAACATGAATCATATTTTACTTCGACCGGGACTCGAACCTAGGACATATGATTACTAAGTCAAGGCGCTACCACTACACCACAGAAGGTTAAAAGGAATCCAACCTTATAGCTTATATCTGTTATACTTAGGAATGAATGCATTCTAACTGAATGCCACTAAGTTCATATTACAGATTCCCCAACCTCACTCGTGGTTTCATTTTAGCACTCAATTCAATTCCCAATCTCATTCGGGCCATGAAATAATCTATTAAGCGCATTACATATGTGAGAACATGAATCGTTTTTTACCCCGACCGGGACTCGAACCTAGGACTTATGATTACTAAGTCAAGGCGCTACCACTACACCACAGAAGGTTAAAAGGAATCCAACCTTATAGCTTATATCTGCTATACTTAGGAATGAACGCTTTCAAACTGAATGCCACTATGTTCATATTACAGACACCCCAACCTCACTCGTGGCTTCATTTTAGCATTTAATTCAATTCCCAATCTCATTCGGGCCATGAAATAATCTATTAAGCACATTACATATGTGATAACATGATTTATTTTTTACCTCGACTGGGACTCGAGCCTAGGACTTATGATTACTAAGTCAAGGTGCTACCACTACACCACAGAAGGTTAAAAGGAATCCAACCTTATAGATAATATCTGCTATACTTAGGAATGAACGCATTCTAACTGAATGCCACTATGTTCATATTACAGATTTCCCAACCTCACTCGTGGCTTCATTTTAGCATTTAATTCAATTCCCAATCTCATTCGGGCCATGAAATAATCTAAAGCACATTACATATGTGAAAACATGAATCATTATTTACCCCAACCGGGAATCGAACCTAGGACTTTTGATTACTAAGTCAAGGTGCTACCACTACACCACAGAAGGTTAAAAGGAATCCAACCTTATAGCTTATATCTGCTATACTTAGGAATGAACGCATTCTAACTGAATGCAACTATGTTCATATTACAGATTCCCCAACCTCACTCGTGGCTTCATTTTAGCATTTAATTCAATTCCCAATCTCATTCGGGCCATGAAACAATCTATTAAGCACATTGTATATGTGATAACATGAATCATTTTTTACCTCGACCTGGAATCGAACCTAGGACTTATGATTACTAAGTCAAGGCGCTACCACTACACCACAGAAGGTTAAAAGGAATCCAACCTTATATCTTATATCTGCTATACTTAGGAATGAACGCATTCTAACTGAATGCCACTATGTTCATATTACAGATTTCCCAACCTCACTCGTGGCTTCATTTTAGCATTTAATTCAATTCCCAATCTCATTCGGGAAATGAAATAATCTATTAAGCACATTACATAAGAGAAAACATGAATCATATTTTACCTCGACCGGGACTCGAACCTAGGACATATGATTACTAAGTCAAGGCACTACCACTACGCCACAGAAGGTTAAAAGGAATCCAACCTTATAGATTATATCTGCTATACTTAGGAATGAACGCATTCTAACTGAATGCCACTATGTTCATATTACAGATTTCCCAACCTCACTCGTGGCTTCATTTTAGCATTTAATTCAATTCCCAATCTCATTCGGGCCATGAAATAATCTAAAGCACATTACATATGTGAAAACATGAATCATTATTTACCCCGACTGGGAATCGAACCTAGGACTTATGATTACTAAGTCAAGGCGCTACCACTACACCACAGAAGGTTAAAAGGAATCCAACCTTATAGCTTATATCTGCTATACTTAGGAATGAACGCATTCTAACTGAATGCCACTATGTTCATATTACAGATTCCCCAACCTCACTCGTGGCTCCATTTCTGCATTTAATTCAATTCCCAATGTCATTCGGGGTATGAAATAATCTATTAAGCACATTGTATATGTGATAACATGAATCATTTTTTACCTCGACCTGGACTCGAACCTTGGACTTATGATTACTAAGTCAAGGCACTACCACTACACCACAGAAGCTTAAAAGGAATCCAACCTTATAGATTATATCTGCTATACTTAGGAATGAACGCATTCTAACTGAATGCCACTATGTTCATATTACAGATTTTCCAACCTCACTCGTGGCTTCATTTTAGCATTTAATTCAATTCCCAATCTCATTCGGGGTATGAAATAATCTATTAAGCACATTGTATATGTGATAACATGAATCATTTTTTACCTCGACCTGGAATCGAACCTAGGACTTATGATTACTAAGTCAAGGCGCTACCACTACACCACAGAAGCTTAAAAGGAATCCAACCTTATATCTTATATCTGCTATACTTAGGAATGAACGCATTCTAACGGAATGCCACTATGTTCCTATTACAGATTTCCCAACCTCACTCGTGGCTTCATTTTAGCATTTAATTCAATTCCCAATCTCATTCGGGCCATGAAATAATCTATTAAGCACATTACATAAGAGAAAACATGAATCATATTTTACCTCGACCGGGACTCGAACCTAGGACATATGATTACTAAGTCAAGGCACTACCACTACACCACAGAAGGTTAAAAGGAATCCAACCTTATAGATTATATCTGCTATACTTAGGAATGAACGCATTCTAACTGAATGCCACTATGTTCATATTACAGATTTCCCAACCTCACTCGTGGCTTCATTTTAGCATTTAATTCAATTCCCAATCTCATTCAGGCCATGAAATAATCTAAAGCACATTACATATGTGAAAACATGAATCATTATTTACCCCGACTGGGAATCGAACCTAGGACTTATGATTACTAAGTCAAGGCGCTACCACTACACCACAGAAGGTTAAAAGGAATCCAACCTTATAGCTTATATCTGCTATACTTAGGAATGAACGCATTCTAACTGAATGCCACTATGTTCATATTACAGATTCCCCAACCTCACTCGTGGCTCTATTTCAGCATTTAATTCAATTCCCAATGTCATTCGGGGTATGAAATAATCTATTAAGCGCATTGTATATGTGATAACATGAATCATTTTTTACCTCGACCTGGACTCGAACCTTGGACTTATGATTACTAAGTCAAGGCACTACCACTACACCACAGAAGCTTAAAAGGAATCCAACCTTATAGATTATATCTGCTATACTTAGGAATGAACGCATTCTAACTGAATGCCACTATGTTCATATTACAGATTTTCCAACCTCACTCGTGGCTTCATTTTAGCATTTAATTCAATTCCCAATCTCATTCGGGCCATGAAATAATCTATTAAGCACATTACATAAGTGAAAACATGAATCATATTTTACCTCGACCGGGACTCAAACCTAGGACATATGATTACTAAGTCAAGGCTCTACCACTACACCACAGAAGGCTAAAAGGAATCCAACCTTATAGCTTATATCTGTTATACTTAGGAATGAATGCATTCTAACTGAATGCCACTATGTTCATATTACAGATTCCCCAACCTCACTCGTGGTTTCATTTTAGCATTTAATTCAATTCCCAATCTCATTCGGGCCATGAAATAATCTATTAAGCGCATTACATATGTGAGAACATGAATCATTTTTTACCCCGACCGGGACTCGAACCTAGGATTTATGATTACTAAGTCAAGGCGCTACCACTACACCACAGAAGGTTAAAAGGAATCCAACCTTATAGCTTATATCTGCTATACTTAGGAATGAACGCTTTCAAACTGAATGCCACTATGTTCATATTACAGATACCCCAACCTCACTCGTGGCTTCAGTTTAGCATTTAATTCAATTCCCAATCTCATTTGGGCCATGAAATAATCTATTAAGCACATTACATAAGTGAAAACATGAATCATTTTTTACCCCGACCGGGACTCGAACCTAGGACTTATGATTACTAAGTCAAAACGCTACCACTACACCACAGAAGGTTAAAAGGAATCCATCCTTATAGCTTATATCTGCCATACTTAGGAATGAACGCATTCTAACTGAATGCCACTATGTTCATATTACAGATTCCCCAACCTCACTCGTGGCTTCATTTTAGCATTTAATTTATTTCCCAATCTCATTCGGGCCATCAAATAATCTATTAAGCACATTACATATGTGAAAACATGAATCATTTTTTACCCCGACCGGGACTCGAACCTAGGACTTATGATTACTAAGTCAAGGCACTACCACTACACTACAGAAGGTTATAATGAATCCAACCTTATAGCTTATATCTGCTATACTTAGGAATGAACACATTCCAACTGAATGCCACTATGTTCATATTACAGATTCCAAAACCTCACTCGTGGCTTCATTTTAGCATTTATTTCAATTCCCAATCTCATTCGGGCCATGAAATAATCTATTAAGCACATTACATATGTGATAACATGATTCATTTTTTACCTCGACCGGGACTTGAACCTAGGACTTATGATTACTAAGTCAAGGCGCTACCACTACACCACAGAAGGTTAAAAGGAATCCAACCTTATAGATTATATCTGCTTTACTTAGGAATGAACGCATTCTAGCTGAATGCCACTATGTTCATATTACAGATTTCCCAACCTCACTCGTGGCTTCATTTTAGCATTTAATTCAATTCCCAATCTCATTCGAGCCATGAAATAATCTAAAGCACATTTCATATGTGAAAACATGAATCATTATTTACCCCGACCGGGAATCGAACCTAGGACTTATGATTACTAAGTCAAGGCACTACCACTACACCACAGAAGGTTAAAAGGAATCCAACCTTATAGCTTATATCTGCTATACTTAGGAATGAACGCATTCTAACTGAATTCTACTATGTTTATATTACAGATTCCCCAACCTCACTCGTGGCTTCATTTTAGCATTTAATTCAATTCCCAATCTCATTCGGGTCATGAAATAATCTATTAAGCCCATTGTATATGTGATAACAGGAATCATTTTTTACCTCGACCGGGACTCGAACCTAGGACTTATGATTACTAAGTCAAGGCGCTACCCCTACACCACAGAAGGTTTAAAGGAATCCAACCTTATAGATTATATCTGCTATACTTAGGAATGAACGCATTCTAACTGAATGCCACTATGTTCATATTACAGATTTTCCAACCACACTCGTGGCTTCATTTTAGCATTTAATTCAATTCCCAATCTCATTCGGGCCATGAAATAATCTAAAGCACATTGCATAAGAGAAAACATGAATCATATTTTACCCCGACCGGGAATCGAAATTAGGACTTATGATTACTAAGTCAAGGCACTACCACTACACCACAGAAGGTTAAAAGGAATCCAACCTTATAGCTTATATCTGCTATACTAAGGAATGAACGCATTCTAACTGTATGCAACTATGTTCATATTACAGATTCCCCAACCTCACTCGTGGCTTCATTTTAGCATTTAATTCAATTCCCAATCTCATTCGGGGTATGAAATAATCTATTAAGCACATTGTATATGTGATAACATGAATCATTTTTTACCTCGACCTGGAACCGAACCTAGGACTTATGATTACTAAGTCAAGGCGATACCACTACACCACAGAAGGTTAAAAGGAATCCAACCTTATAGATTATATCTGCTATACTTAGGAATGAACGCATTCTTACTGAATGCCACTATGTTATTATTACAGATTTCCCAACCTCACTCGTGGCTTCATTTTAGCATTTATTTCAATTCCCAATCTCATTCGGGCCATGAAATAATCTATTAAGCACATTACATAAGAGAAAACATGAATCATATTTTACCTCGACCGGGACTCGAACCTAGGACATATGATTACTAAGTCAAGGCGCTACCACTACACCACAGAAGGTTAAAAGGAATCCAACCTTATAGATTATATCTGCTATACTTAGGAATGAACGCATTCTAACTGAATGCCACTATGTTCATATTACAGATTTCCCAACCTCACTCGTGGCTTCATTTTAGCATTTAATTCAATTCCCAATCTCATTCGGGAGAAGAAATAATCTATTAAGCACATTACATATGTGAAAACATGAATCATTATTTACCCCGACTGGGAATCGAACCTAGGATTTATGATTACTAAGTCAAGGCGCTACCACTACACCACAGAAGGTTAAAAGGAATCCAACCTTATAGCTTATATCTGCTATACTTAGGAATGAACGCATTCTAACTGAATGCCACTATGTTCATATTACAGATTCCCCAACCTCACTCGTGGCTCCATTTCAGCATTTAATTCAATTCCCAATGTCATTCGGGGTATGAAATAATCTATTAAGCACATTGTATATGTGATAACATGAATCATTTTTTACCTCGACCTGGACTCGAACTTTGGACTTATGATTACTAAGTCAAGGCGCTACCACTACACCACAGAAGCTTAAACGGAATCCAACCTTATAGATTATATCTGCTATACTTAGGAATGAACGCATTCTAACTGAATGACACTATGTTCATATTACATATTTTCCAACCTCACTCGTGGCTTCATTTTAGCATTTAATTCAATTCCCAATCTCATTCGGGCCATGAAATAATCTATTAAGCACATTACATAAGTGAAAACATGAATCATATTTTACCTCGACCGGGACTCGAACCTAGGACATATGATTACTAAGTCAAGGCTCTACCACTACACCACAGAAGGCTAAAAGGAATCCAACCTTATAGCTTATATCTGTTATACTTAGGAATGAATGCATTCTAACTGAATGCCACTATGTTCATATTACAGATTCCCCAACCTCACTCGTGGTTTCATTTTAGCATTTAATTCAATTCCCAATCTCATTCGGGCCATGAAATAATCTATTAAGCGCATTACATATGTGAGAACATGAATCATTTTTTACCCCGACCGGGACTCGAACCTAGGACTTATGATTACTAAGTCAAGGCGCTACCACTACACCACAGAAGGTTAAAAGGAATCCAACCTTATAGCTTATATCTGCTATACTTAGGAATGAACGCTTTCAAACTGAATGCCACTATGTTCATATTACAGATACCCCAACCTCACTCGTGGCTTCATTTTAGCATTTAATTCAATTCCCAATCTCATTTGGGCCATGAAATAATCTATTAAGCACATTACATAAGTGAAAACATGAATCATTTTTTACCCCGACCGGGACTCGAACCTAGGACTTATGATTACTAAGTCAAAGCGCTACCACTACACCACAGAAGGTTAAAAGGAATCCATCCTTATAGCTTATATCTGCCATACTTAGGAATGAACGCATTCTAACTGAATGCCACTATGTTCATATTACAGATTCCCCAACCTCACTCGTGGCTTCATTTTAGCATTTAATTTAATTCCCAATCTTATTCGGGCCATGAAATAATCTATTAAGCACATTACATATGTGAAAACATGAATCATTTTTTACCCCGACTGGGACTCGAAACTAGGACTTATGATTACTAAGTCAAGGCACTACCACTACACTACAGAAGGTTATAAGGAATCCAACCTTATAGCTTATTTCTCCTATACTTAGGAATGAACGCATCCTAACTGAATGCCACTATAATGTTCATATTACAGATTCCTGATCCTCACTCGTGGCTTCATTTTAGCATTTAATTCAATTCCCAATCTCATTCGGGCCATGAAATAATCTATTATGTACATTATATATGTGAAAACATGAATCATTTTTTACCCCGAGCGGGACTCGAACCTAGGACTTATGATTACTAAGTCAAGGCGTTACAACTACACCACAGAAGGTTAAAAGGAATCCAACCTTATAGCTTATATCTGCTATACTTAGGAATGAATGCATTCTAACTGAATGCCACTATGTTCATATTACATAATCCCCAACCTCACTCGTGTCTTCATTTTAGCATTTAATTCAATTCCCAATCTCATTCGGGCCATGAAATAATCTATTAAGCACATTACATATGTGAAAACATGAACCATTTTTTACCCCGACCGGGACTCGAACCTAGGACTTATGATTACTAAGTCAAGGCACTACCACTACACCACAGAAGCTTAAAAGGAATCCAACCTTATAGCTTATATCTGCTATACTTAGGAATGAATGCATCCTAACTGAATGCCACTATAATGTTCATATTACAGATTCCCCAACCTCAATCGTGGTTTCATTTTAGCATTTAATTCAATTCCCAACCTCATTCGGGCCATGAAATAATCTATTAAGCACATTACATATGTGAAAACATGAATTGTTTTTTACCCCGACCGGGAATCGAACCTAGGACTTATGATTACTAAGTCAAGGTGCTACCACTACACTACAGAAGGTTAAAAGGAATCCAACCTTATAGCTTATATTTGCTATACTTAGGAATGAATGTATTCTAACTGAATGCCACTATGTTTATATTAAAGATTCCCCAACCTCACTCGTGGTTTCATTTTAGCATTTAATTCAATTCCCAATCTCATTCGGGCCATGAAATAATCTATTAAGCACATTACATATGTGAAAACATGAATAATTTTTTACCCCGACCGGGACTCGAATCTAGGACTTATGATTACTAAGTCAAGGCGCTACCACTACACCACAGAAGGTTAAAAGGAATCCATCCTTATAGCTTATATCTGCCATACTTAGGAATGAACGCATTCTAACTGAATGCCACTATGTTCATATTACAGATTCCCCAACCTCACTCGTGGCTTCATTTTAGCATTTAATTCAATTCCCAATCTCATTCAGGCCATGAAATAATCTATTAAGCACATTACATAAGTGAAAACATGAATCATTTTTTACCCCGACCGGGACTCGAACCTAGGACTTATGATTACTAAGTCAAGGCGCTACTACTACACCACAGAAGCTTAAAAGTAATCCAACCTTATAGCTTATATCTGCTATACTTAGGAATGAACGCATCCTAACTGAATGCCACTATAATGTTCATATTGCAGATTCCCCAACCGCAATCGTGGCTTCATTTTAGCATTTAATTCAATTCCCAATCTCATTCGGGCCATGAAATAATCTATTAAGCACATTACATATGTGAAAACATGAATCATTTTTTACACCGGCCGGGAATCGAACCAAGGACTTATGATTACTAAGTCAAGGTGCTACCAGTACACCACAGAAGCTTAAAAGGAATCCAACCTTATAGCTTATATCTGCTATACTTAGGAATGAACGCATTCTAACTGAATGCCACTATGTTCATATTACAGATTCCCCAACCTCACTCTTGGCTTCATTTTAGCATTTAATTCAATTCCCAATCTCATTCGGGCCATGAAATAATCTATTAAGCACATTACATATGTGAAAACATGAATCATTTTTTACCCCGACCGGGACTCGAACCTAGGACTTATGATTACTAAGTCAAGGCGCTACCACTACACTACAGAAGGTTATAAGGAATTCAACCTTATAGCTTATATCTGCTATACTTAGGAATGAACGCATCCTAACTGAATGCCACTATAATGTTCATATTACAGATTCCTCAACCTCACTCGTGGCTTCATTTTAGCATTTAATTCAATTCCCAATCTCATTCGGGCCATGAAATAATCTATTAAGCACATTACATAAGTGAAAACATGAATCATTTTTTACCCCGAGCAGGACTCGAACCTAGGACTTATGATTACTAAGTCAAGGCGCTACCAATACACCACAGAAGGTTAAAAGGAATCAAACCTTATAGCTTATATCTGCTATACTTAGGAATGAACGCATTCTAAATGAATGCCACTATGTTCATATTACAGATTCCCCAACCTCACTCGTGGCTTCATTTTAGCATTTAATTCAATTCCCAATCTCATTCGGGCCATGAAATAATCTATTAAGCACATTACATATGTGAAAACATGAATCATTATTTACCCCGACAGGGACTCGAACCTAGGACTTATGATTACAAAGTCAAGGCGCTACCACTATACCACAAAAGGTTATAAAGAATCCAACCTTATAGCTTATATCTGCTATACTTAGGAATGAACGCATTCCAACTGCATGCCACTATGTTCATATTACAGATTCCAAAACCTCACTCGTGGCTTCATTTTAGCATTTATTTCAATTCCCAATCTCATTCGGGCCATGAAATAATCTATTAAGCACATTACATAAGAGAAAACATGAATCATATTTTACCTCGACCGGGACTCGAACCTAGGACATATGATTACTAAGTCAAGGCGCTACCACTACACCACAGAAGTTTAAAAGGAATCCAACCTTATAGCTTATATCTGTTATACTTAGGAATGAATGCATTCTAACTGAATGCCACTATGTTCATATTACAGATTCCCCAACCTCACTCGTGGCTCCATTTCAGCATTTAATTCAATTCCCAATGTCATTCGGGGTATGAAATAATCTATAATGCACATTGTATATGTGATAACATGAATCATTTTTTACCTCGACCTGGACTCGAACCTTGGACTTATGATTACTAAGTCAAGGCGCTACCACTACACCACAGAAGCTTAAACGGAATCCAACCTTATAGATTATATCTGCTATACTTAGGAATGAACGCATTCTAACTGAATGCCACTATGTTCATATTACAGATTTTCCAACCTCACTCGTGGCTTAATTTAAGCATTTAATCCAATTCCCAATCTCATTCGGGCCATGAAATAATCTATTAAGCACATTACATAAGTGAAAACATGAATAATTTTTTACCCCAACCGGGACTCGAATCTAGGACTTATGATTACTAAGTCAAGGCGCTACCACTACACCACAGAAGGTTAAAAGGAATCCATCCTTATAGCTTATATCTGCCATACTTAGGAATGAAAGCATTCTAACTGAATGCCACTATGTTCATATTACAGATTCCCCAACCTCACTCGTGGCTTCATTTTAGCATTTAATTCAATTCCCAATCTCATTCGGGCCATGAAATAATCTATTAAGCACATTACATAAGTGAAAACATGAATCATTTTTTACCCCGATCGGGACTCGAACCTAGGACTTATGATTACTAAGTCAAAGCGCTACCACTACACCACAGAAGGTTAAAAGGAATCCATCCTTATAGCTTATATCTGCCATACTTAGGAATGAACGCATTCTAACTGAATGCCACTATGTTCATATTGCAGATTCCCCAACCTCACTCGTGGCTTCATTTTAGCATTTAATTTAATTCCCAATCTCATTCGGGCCATGAAATAATATATTAAGCACATTACATATGTGAAAACATGAATCATTTTTTACCCCGACCGGGACTCGAACCTAGGACTTATGATTACTAAGTCAAGGCTCTACCACTACACTACAGAAGGTTATAAGGAATCCAACCTTATAGCTTATATCTCCTATACTTAGGAATGAACGCATCCTAACTGAATGCCACTATTATGTTCATATTACAGATTCCCCAACCTCAATCGTGGCTTCATTTTAGCATTTAATTCAATTCCCAACCTCATTCGGGCCATGAAATAATCTATTAAGCACATTACATATGTGAAAACATGAATTGTTTTTTACCCCGACCGGGAATCGAACCTAGGACTTATGATTACTAAGTCAAGGTTCTACCACTACACTACAGAAGGTTATAAGGAATCCAACCTTATAGCTTATATCTCCTATACTTAGGAATGAACGCATCCTAACTGAATGCCACTATTATGTTCATATTACAGATTCCTGATCCTCACTTGTGGCTTCATTTTAGCATTTAATTCAATTCCCAATCTCATTCGGGCCATGAAATAATCTATTAAGCACATTACATATGTGTAAACATGAACCATTTTTTACCCCGAGCGGGACTCGAACCTAGGACTTATGATTACTAAGTCAAGGCACTACCACTACACCACAGAAGCTTAAAAGGAATCCAACCTTATGGCTTATATCTGCTATACTTAGGAATGAATGCATTCTAACTGAATGCCACTATGTTCATATTTCAGATTCCCCAACCTCACTCGTGGTTTCATTTTAGCAATTAATTCAATTCCCAATCTCATTCGGGCCATGAAATAATCTATTAAGCACATTACATATGTGAAAACATGAATAATTTTTTACCCCGACCAGGACTCGAACCTAGGACTTATGATTACTAAGTCAAGGCGCTACCACTACACCACAGAAGGTTAAAAGGATTCCATCCTTATAGCTTATATCTGCCATACTTAGGAATGAACGCATTCTAACTGAATGCCACTATGTTCATATTACAGATTCCCCAACCTCACTCTTGGCTTCATTTTAGCATTTAATTCAATTCCCAATCTCATTCAGGCCATGAAATAATCTATTAAGCACATTACATAAGTGAAAACATGAATCATTTTTTACCCCGACCGGGACTCGAACCTAGGACTTATGATTACTAAGTCAAGGCGCTACTACTACACCACAGAAGCTTAAAAGGAATCCAACCTTATAGCTTATATCTGCTATACTTAGGAATGAACGCATCCTAACTGAATGCCACTATAATGTTCATATTACAGATTCCCCAACCTCACTCGTGGCTTCATTTTAGCATTTAATTCAATTCCCAATCTCATTCGGGCCATGAAATAATCTATTAAACACATTACATATGTGAAAACATGAATCATTTTTTTCCCCGGACGGGAATCGAAGCAAGGACTTATGATTACTAAGTCAAGGTGCTACCAGTACACCACAGAAGCTTAAAAGGAATCCAACCTTATAGCTTATATCTGCTATACTTAGGAATGAACGCATTCTAACTGAATGCCACAATGTTCATACTACAGATTCCCCAACCTCACTCTTGGCTTCATTTTAGCATTTAATTCAAATCCCAATCTCATTCGGGCCATGAAATAATCTATTAAGCACATTACATATGTGAAAACATGAATCATTATTTACCCCGACCGGGACTCGAACCTAGGACTTATGATTACTAAGTCAAGGCGCTACCACTACACCACAAAAGGTTAAAAAGAATCCAACCTTATAGCTTATATCTGCTATACTTAGGAATGAAC
>JAXCGZ010015742.1:0-49873 GCA_037179515.1 Halocaridina rubra | reverse complement strand
GAATATATGAGTTAATATGCTAGTGAATGGATGGAATATATATACAATATATATATATATATATATATATATATATATATATATATATATATATATATATATATATATATATATATATCAAGGTTTCAGAAAATGCCGAGAATGTATTAAAATAGAAAGCAAAAGTACGGGTGAAAATAGACATCCCAAATTCCATTTATCTATATAGAAAGAATGTAATTTCTATCGGTGTTAATACAGTATCATAAATATATTACATAACTTGCAAAATTTAACATCAAAATATTAAATATATTCAATATTAAGTTGGTCAACAATATGTATTTTTTTTAATACCAGTAAAACCATTCAATAAAAGCTATTAATGCAAATATCTATAAAAAAAAAAACACGGGATATGATACGTCAAGTACTGTAACAAATCAATACATAGTGATTCGCAGCGCCTTATACAAGCAATCAAGTTTTAACAGAGAATAATCCATCTAGTTACCATCCTAATGATGTTTTACATATCTACTGAGTTGGCAGGATCTACTAGTATGCAATAAAACCTTTCTCCTCTACTGTCCTAAGTGCTTCTGACGAAGAAACGTTTTACGAGACACCTAAAAGACTACAAAGCCTCTCCTCCGTTGTCCCAAGTGGATCTGACGAAGAAACGTTTTACGAGACACCTAAGAGGCTTAAAACCAAGACTTCTCGATTAAAAGAACCAGGCTTTACCAAAAGTGGGTAAATATTCTAATATACACATATAATGTGTTCCAATACTTCAGCGGAAATATAAACACAGCTTTTGCGGCCGCCTAAGAGAAAGTGAGAGTAGCCAGCCAGCCTACTGTTATTAGAGTGCTTCATATTACTTTCTACACAAAGCCAGTCATTGCCTTATTAGCGAGGGCTAAGTTTCGGGACTATTCGGCCAAAACACGAATCACATTATTGACTAAACAAAGATGATATGTCCCAAGTTCCTTATTATCATTATTATTATTATTATTATTATTATTATTATTATTATTATTATTATTAATATTATTATAATTAATATTATAATTATCATTACTGTTCCTATTATTATTATTATTATTATTATTATCATCATCATCATCATTATTATTAATATATAGATAGAGACAGATAGATACACAAAACTTTTGGACAGGCATTTAATTTACGTTCCATGCTAGACCCAGTAGTAATATGATGAAGTTTGTTCCATCAAAGGCCTAACATTTTCAAGGCAAATGTTTCAGGGAGAGTTTTCGTTCAGAGCTTGAGGACACGAATTTGCTTACTTAATATCGTATATTATGAACTAATTCCATTTCAGTAGTTATCCCAGACAACATTACTGTCCATGCAACACTGCATATCATTATGTACATAAATAACTTATTTGGTATATGAATAGGCGGCATGATCTGTGTATCTTTAAAGCGTACGCAATGCCTCCTGAGTAGACACTGGCTACGAGAGGTGAGATTCTCATACTGTCTCTTCCACATTATCGACATTATGTTAACATTTCATAATGTCGCTATTAATCCCCATTCGAAAGGGGGTGGACATATAGAGACTGGAGCTGGGGAATTACGTCTGGATGACTCTCCTAACACCCAGGGAAGGGCTTGAAAACAGATTTGTCACATCAAAATTAGAGCGTTCTAACCACTTCGCTGACGCGGCCCTTCCCCCATATTCTTGACACTAAGCGAAAAATTTCGTTTCTGTGCCAAGGAACGAAGTTATGGCTTAAATTTGTGTCTTATGCTAAAATTCTTCATTACATCAACTCTGCGTTGTTCAATTTATTTAATAAGACTGTCTGTGTATCTGATACGTAAATATTTAAATTCGAGTCTAGTTATCGAACCGCGGTGGCGTAATGGTTGGAGTGCTTAACTCGGGAAATAACAAACCTGTGTTTGCGGAGTTAGCGAGGGCATACAATCTTAATTCCCCGGCTCAACCTGTCTGTAACCAGTTCCATTCGAATAATTATTAATAGTGACACATGAAACGGTAAACAACACAAAAATACGAAAATTAAAGAGATAATTAGTGAAAGTTTCGTGAACACAAGACAATGCATTAGGCAAATGCAATAAAGCAAAAAAAAAATAGAGCCCAGAGTTCTTTCTCAGTGTTAAAGGCTGCATACCCTCCCTAACGCCCTGCAGTGTGATGGAATCCGCATTAATCGCTTCCCAACTAATGCACTGAATGTCTTTCATGAATTGTACACAGAAATTGGATTGAATATAAAAGAGATATAGTAAAGCAATAATATAAGTGAAGTGCTTGCTTATAGAGTAAATAATAATAATAATAATAATGATAATAATAATAATAATAATAATAATAATAATAATAATAATAATAATAACGAACTTTGCAATATATATGAATAGACAATAGTCAATGAGGTGCGTACTCTCTCTCTCTCTCTCTCTCTCTCTCTCTCTCTCTCTCTCTCTCTCTCTCTCTCTCTCTCTCTCTCTCTCTCTCTCTCTCTCTCTCTCTCATTTAAATCGTGAGTTTCTCTCATTCCGTCAACGGCAAAAAAACACTGACTGTCTCTGCGCCAGAGAAAGAGAAATCCTCTCACACTACATCTGCACAAAGATGACAGATGAAAATAAACAAACAAATAAATAAACACATAATTTAACGGTAGAGGAAAATATGCACGAACGGAGAAATAAAGGAATGGACAAACACATATACAAATAAACAAAACAAAAAATAAATCATTTATACAAAAAATCAATATCAGTCAACTATTTCACAAACCTACTTAATAACCAAATAAACAGATCAATATAAACTCATTTATATACAGATCTCTAGAAGGCTAAACAAATATACATAAACAAATTAATAAGAATATCCAAATAAACAAAGAAAATATAGATCCACAAAAACATATTAGTGAAGAATAAATGTATAGTCAAATACTGAATATAAATCAAATCCAAAAAAGTATATGAAAAAAATAACCAAAACAAACTAGTAAGAAATAAAGAACACCTATAGATCTCCGGAAAATAATAAGTGAATCTTTCTCTTTCTCTCTCTCTCTCTCTCTCTCTCTCTCTCTCTCTCTCTCTCTCTCTCTCTCTCTCTCTCTCTCTCTCTCTCTCTCTCTCTCTCTCTCTCTCTCCGAGAACCGAAAGTATTATTGCAAAAGTGATAAACAAGTAATGCTCTCTAATTTACCGTCTTCTCAACTCCTCCCTTAACAAACGAATAAATAAATTGCGGTTTGTTTAGAATTATTTCGAGCAGAGAAAGTATATATACATACATACATACACACCAACATACATACATATATACACACACAGACACACACACATATATATATATATATATATATATATATATATATATATATATATATATATATATATATATATATATATATGAGCTGTAATAGGTATAGTCAAAGTTGCTTGACATGTAAACATTGTTAAACATTTCAAACAAAGAAAACTAAACTATCATGCAATTACATTTTTATGAAATACGTTAATTCAGGTTTACATTTTCTCTTGAAAATATATATTTAAACGTAAGCAACCTTAGTTATATATATATATATATATATATATATATATATATATATATATATATATATATATATATATATATTTTTTTTTTTTTTTTTTTTTTTTTTTTTTTTTAAGTAAATTGAAACTGTAGAAACAGACACGGTTTTTTTTTCATTACAATGTCATAAGCCTACAATTTACCCATGAATTGATTCCAATATAATAAAAGAAACTATGTGAAAACTTGTAATTAAAAAATCTATAAAGACTAATAATAATAATAATTAATAATAATAATAATAATAATAATAATAATAATAATAAACGATTATATGATGTACACCATTAAGGAAACAATGAGAGCTAATGTTAGCTTTTTATCAATTACAAGTGGTGTGCTTTTATATATATATTATATATATATATATATATATATATATATATATATATATATGATAGATAGATAGATAGATAGATAGATAGAGAGGTAGGTAGATAAAAAGATTGATAGACAGAAAATCTGTATGCTTACAATAAAAAAGAAACTTTTGAAAATAAGCTATACAACCGCAGTCATAACGACTAACTTGCCAAAATGATTTAAAGAAATCCCGAATATAAAAAGGGCTAATAATTTGAAGAAAAACTCCTAAACAACTATCGACAAAAAGGGTTGATACTTTCTACGAGGCTAATCATTAATACTGAGTGGCTATATTATATGTAAATGAATTTATATAAATAAAAGGATAACTGTTTCTTTCACGAAATATTATTTTAACTTTAAATGTCCATGAATACAAAAACAATATACTCTACCCATATAATTGTTTTGAACCATTAGCCAAGAAAATCACCGAGTTACAAAAGTCACCGTATACAGATTGGGCACTGATTTAAACAATAGTTTTTGTCTGAAAAAACCTGTGCAGGAACAAAAGAACGAGGGTGGATTCTAATATATTTATATATATATATATATATATATATATATATATATATATATATATATATATATATATATATTAGAATCCACCCTTGTGTCAAAGAATCAATTCTGGACGAGAGGAATGTTACTCTTCAACTGGGATATTCGATGCATAAGTCTTTCTTCAAGGCCTGCATATATTTAGCAGTTTTCTCCGATGCCTTTCATTGATATATATATATATATATATATATATATATATATATATATATATATATATATATATATATATATATATATATATATATATATATATATATATATGTGTGTGTGTGTGGTTAGCTACATGTAACCATACTGAATTGCAAGTTAGGCCTATGAACGATCTTAAAGTGTCACTGTTGAGGCGCCAAAAAGTATAGTTTTACGTTGGTCAAACGAGAAAAATATTCTATAATAATAATAATAACAATAATAAATCTTTATTTCCAAAGTACATTGGGTATTCAAATAAGATGCATATATATTCCAGATAGACATCTGTGGTGTACGATATAGACATACTAAAACAAACAAATCATAAAGATGAGTGTACTATTAAAATTTACAAGTAAAATCTTCCTTTAAGAGTAACTTCTTAAGATTATATTTAAAAGTATACACTGAACCAGCATTTTTTAGTTCTCTGGGAAGCTGATTATATAAATGAGGTCCACGAATGTTTATATCTCTTGAGCCAATATCAGTTTTAGACCTTCGTACTAATAAATCTTCCCCTTGACGGGTAGTTAACCCGGTAACTGAGCTTACTGTAGAAAAATTATACAAGCAATCAGGAAGATTGTTTCTTAGTATATTAAAAACAAAGGTACATATATCAAAAACATATTTATCTCTAATCTTTATCCATTCTAGATCTTTTAAAACAGGAGAGATGTGCTCGTATTTTCTTACATTGCCAACAGCCACTCGTGCTGCAAAGTTTTGTAACTTTTGTATTCTTTGTAATTGAGTCTTATTTGTACATCCCCAAACTTTGAGACAGTAATTAATTAAACTCATAGCTAAGGACTGGACAATTATTATACGAGTTGACATTTTTAACCCCCCCCCCCCATGCAAAAGCTTAGTATTTTCCCTTGCCTAATATCTAAACAAAACAATATGCCAATATTACACATTTTCCTTGCTAAATGGCAGTTGTGCTAAACAATCACATCTAAAAGTGGAGATCCTCATATCACTGTGTCCAATATATATGTACAGAGACTTAAATCTGTAGGTGTGCGAAATAATTTCGTTCAAAATTACGTTTTTTAGAGAGATGTAAAATTCTATGAGACCTGGGTTTAATAATAACCAGAGATAAATAAGTAAAATAAACTGTTAGTTAAGATTTTAGGCAAGCGTCATTAGGTCCGATAAAAAGTAATTCTCAACCAAACCACAATTAAGTAAAAGAAATTTGCACTAACGCAAAATGCTACATATTACTCGGAAGTTGTATGACTGGAGATCTATGAGAATTATTAATTAGCAATGACCATAGCCTTATTTCAGATTTAAAATTATATATAACTTAGCCTGAGCTTGAATAATTTAATTAGCAATGTCATATACATATCTCGGATATTGTGTCATATATAATTGGGCTTTGCCAATAACGTTATGGAATATTGTTTAATCAAAATAAGGGTTTCTGGCGACGATACGCAGTCTATGGGTGTATTCCATTGATAACAACAAAGTAAATATATGAAAACTTCCATAGGTTCTCTAACTTTTTGGTCTTCGAAGTTTACAGAAACGAATAGTTTGAAAACTGAGGTTTCACACACACACAATACTGTGTGTGTATATATATATATATATGTATATATATATGTGTATATATATGTGTATATATATATATATATATATATATATATATATATATATATATATATATATATATATATATATATATATATATCATGAGGGAGGGGGCGGGCTAGAATACTTCCTCCTTGTTCCCCCGCGTGTCATAAGTCGACTAAACGGGGCGGAGCAAGGGGACAAGGAATCCCTTTCTCTGTATATTCTCTTTCCAAAGAGTCAAGAGTATTTTGCCTTGACTCAGCCACTCCCCTTATATGTGAAAAATGGCTTATGTTTGTGTATATATATATATATATATATATATATATATATATATATATATATATATATATATATGTGTGTGTGTGTGTGTGTGTGTGTGTGTGTGTGTGTGTGTGTGTGTGTATTTTCTCACCTGTTAGTAAGTAGATCCATAGCGATATAATCCAAATACGTTTATTCCACGGGAGGTGATGGATAGCCATTATTATATTTTTTGACGAATGTTTCCTCACAATGGAAGATATTTTTCATACTTTTGTCCCTCCTTTTCATCCACAGTACAGAAAAGACTCTCACATCATAATTATCACTGGGGCAGAAATAGAAAATTGGGGGGGACCCAAAAATCGCTCCTGAGACCTAGAGGAACCCCAGCGAGCGATGGGAATATTCTGGCTTTCAAGCTCACTTTTTAAACTCCAAACTTGGCTTCATTAATCATTCACTTTTGTGGTTTTATACACTGTATATCTCACTTGTTTGAGGGTAACAATAACTAAAGCACTGTATTTCACCTAAATTTTTAAACCACTAGGTTAAAACAATGTTAAGTTCCAGTGACATCTAAGAGCGGCGCACTCACACCTCTTTCTCTCTCAGACACTCCGTCGGCACTGACGTCACGTCGTTCCGCAGGTGAGGAAGGTAGGGATTTCAGTTGCCAGTTTGTCTATTTATTTTTCTTTTTTACCTATTCGCGCAATTTTCTTGAGTGATTAGGATGAAAGAAACGAGACAGTAATAAGTAAGAATAGGTGATGTATTTGTAGAAAATAAGGGATGTCCTAAGGCTGTGCAGTGATTGAATGATTATAAAATGAAGTTGGTTATTGCGAAAATCGTGCTTGGAAAAACACTCTCATCTTCATTTTTGTAATCATGATGCGGTAAAATAATGACCGAAAATGGTTTTAGGTGGAGAACTGTAGCAAGGTGTATAGAAGCTTATCCTATATGTCTAACAATGTGGAAGAAAATAATTCCACCAATGGGGTGTAACTCAATTAAGCCAGCTCAGAGGAAGACTATTGGCTTATATTTATCTTTTCCCAATTTCACTTAGGGTCGCTAAATATGACTACCCTTCTCATTTTCGTTGAACACATTATTCTCTTATACATTCTTTTTTCCTCACCATATCATTGTTTCGCTTAACACATCATATTAATTTTCTTACAAAATATGGCCGTACAGCTGCAACATATTCCCTTTTGTTTTTTCTTCGATAATTCTCTTTTTCTGTCCCTTTAATGTCCTTATTCTCGATTATGTCCAGCGTAGATCCTCCATACATCCATCAGATAAACTGGAGAAGACGTACCTCAGCACCGTCTACAGGAGAAAACATTCCTTACAATAGGCCAACTGGAGATAACGAATCTCATAACTAAGAAACTGGCGATAGAGCACCTTAGGTTAGGTTATCTCCAATAGGTCTGTCATGAGGGGTGCCCTCTAGAGTTGACAGCACTGAGGTGCATCTTCTCCAGTTTATCTCATCCATCATAACGATTCCATGTTTCCAACATCCATTTTTTCCACTCCTTCTCGAAGACAGCCAAATCTCTATATTTCACACATAATGGTTGGTCTTACTGTTGTCTTGTACACCTTTCCCTTGATTCATGCTCTAATCCTTAAATCACATAGCACTCCTGATACTTTTCTCCAGTTCTTCCACAATGGCTGCACTGCTTAATTTACTTCCTTGTTCAGTTCGCTATCTTTGAATGTAACTACACTTCCATTACTTTTTTTTTCAACAGGAAGTTTTAGTATAGACCTAATCCAGATTTTGTCCAAGAAACCGCAACGAGAATTTTAATTCTATGGGGGAGACTGACACGGTCCCCTATTAAGAATACATAATGACTGCCCTCAACAGCACAGTTAACATCTCTCCTGTGGCTATCGTACATTTTAGCTTGAAATCTTTCTTGACTCTAGCTATGTGGGTAAAGCCAAATACCTTTAAATTAGGGTTGTTTTTTTTTAAGTAGCGTAACAAAAGCTCGACCAATAGAATCAACTGCATATGCCGATCAGTATATTATTTTCAATTGCAAAATTAGAAAGCTACTGTGGTAGTATTGAATATTATTTTGTTCTATCCTCGCCTTTCCAAGTTAATATGATTATTTTGTTGTCATTTCAAATTCCTATGAAGGCAATTCCAGAATTCTAAGAGTACAATATTTGTTGTCTTCTGTCAATATTCATTTCCCTTTGAATGGAGATGGACAAATTCAGATTGCAGCTGGGGAATTAAGTCGGACTGCCCTTCCTATCAATACCCATTTTATGACATTGTCGCAAGTCATTTTATTGCATGCAGAAATCTTTGCAATGCCGTCTTGCCAAAGTTGCTGAGGTGAAAATCTTAGTAATCAATAGTCCAGGAATAATATTTGTATAATTAAAACTAACCAGGACAGTATCATCATTTTCAGATTCTTTAGCATTCATTTGAGTTTGAACACATCAGTCTCATTGTGGGTGCACTGACTCGCTAGTAAAAGTCTAGTACTAGCTTGTTGCTGTGTTTCTTCTGGGTACTTAACAAAACAATAAATATATAAATCAAAAGCTTGTTTGTCTGCATATGATAATGCATAAAGAAAATTGAATTTCCAATAATTCCTTATTCGGTGTGATATGGTGACCTAGTCAAATCAGACTGACTAATAACTGCACTCACTTCATCCAGTATCAAAATAAACTTAAGTAATGTTTCAAGTCTTCCACCATGCAACACTTAACAGACAGGACATTAGTAATAAAAATGTTTGGAATATGCAAGTACCTGTATGAATTGTACCAATTCTATGTGCACTGCTTGATGTTAACAGAGGAAATACAATACAGCATATCATCAAAACTTAACATCTCCTCCTTGACCTCCAATCAAACAGACGTAATTGAGTACGCATTCAGGGCTGCTCAAAGTACACTCAACCTTCGATTTAACGGACAAAAAATCAGGAGTATATGTTTTCAGTTTGAGTTAGAATTTTTCATTTTAAAAGTCCTGTGCTTGCTGCTGATGGCCACTTGCCACTGATGGCTTCTTTGAACTGGCCACTATTTGGTGTGGGCACAGGCCCTCACTTTGTTTACATGTGTTTGGATTTATAGCACCAATATAGAATATTTCATATGAAAAGTCTTGTGCGCACCTGTGACTGGCTCCCATCGCTGACTTCTACTGTGAGAGCTGGCCGCTCAATTGCTCTACCGCAGGCCCTCAGTCACTTCAGTGTGAACCTCCGTAGCAGTGACACATGCGTGTTATTTATTTTTGTGTCTGCTTTATGTATTTCAGTACTTTCTCAGTTATAAAGATTACCTATATATGATAGTAAGCGTATTGTTTTTAGGAAAGGAAAACACAAGTCAATTTAAGTGTAGCTCAAAAGCCCGAGTTGAATCAAAGCTTGGAACGTGGTGTATCATTGAAGCGTTTTAGTAAAGAAATCAACTTACAGAAACAAATTGTTTCTGATATTCGTAACTCGAAACCAAAATTAATGAATTGCGTTATTAAATATTTTGTGCATGGCTATTCTAAGTCTTATTATGTTCACTTAATGAACAAAAGCATATCTCCACAAAGCAGTTATTAGTGAGCATTGTCATGTGGTAAATTGCTCACATTACTTTTTTGAAACCTGTGACAGCCTTACCTGACCAGGCAACACCTGTTCCATCTGGTCTACAGGAAGTCCCCCTCTATTCACCATCACAGCTTTGCTCAGCATCATTGGAGCTGGTAAGCTAAGAGGACTCAATAACTTTCTGACCCCCCCCCCACTACTACAATCACGGCACATCAAGAACACCTCTTCACCATCCAAAGTACAGGTAAGTCTGATTTTATTTTAATACAGTACTGTATTATATTTTATAATACAGCACAATATTCACATTTTAGATTTATGTAATATTTTTACATTGGATATTAAGTATAGTGCAGTCATCAATGAAAAGTATTACAGGGAGTACGGTATTCTTCTTCTTTTCTTTATGAGAGTGTTGAGATTAGCCAATAAAGATCCCCCCCTACTGGATTTAACAGACAAATCCATTTAATGGACCGAGGTCCCCTCCATTAATTCGTTAAATCAAGACTGAGGGAACTCTTTGATATGTATCTGATGATATATTGTCCTTCATTCCTGGGATTTTATTTTACATCACGACTTTGAAGATATGACAAGGTACAGCCATGCTAGTTTTTTAAACATTATGATTATTATTATTATTGTGTAAAACAACAAGCTCAGGTGGAAAAAGTAAAAAACTATTACATCATATTCCACTGAAATTATCAGGGTGATAACTTGGCACAAAAGGGGATGTAGAAGAAATTCATCATACCCTACACATCTTCACCCTCTTTATCAGCTGCACCATGGCAAAAAAAAAGGGGGGGGGAAGGGCTTGTCAGTGTCTTTATCCCTCCAAGCCAGCCCTCAAAACATCCAGGAATCAGGAGTCAAATCACAATTCTCCCCCAACCCATTGAGTCACTTTGATGTGTCTTATTACAACTATAAACGAACTTGTAAAGAAGATTAACCCCAAGGTTAATAGTTACTCATATTTACAATAAAAATCTGCTTACCTATCCAGTTGTAACTTAACCTAACAATCTATATGGTTATTTAAATACTGGAAGTTATGCATCTTTACAAGCTCCAAAAAATCTAGGTATTGATGAGGTAATACACTCAGTTTGCTTTTTGTGTGTGTTTAAAATCCGCGAAATTGGAATGACGCCCCCAAAAAATAATAGTAAAAAAATGTGAAATACACGAATAACGCCCCAAAAAGAAATTCGAAAAAAAAATTCATTTTAGTAAATAATCGACACTTTTCCGTCATGTGCTCAGTGTCTCTTTACCCAGCATACTGGGTGGATATATCGCTTGTTCTAACTGTGTTTGTGCTAAGGTTTGTATATCGTCAAGGAAAAAGCGTGCGAGAGCGCATCAGCTGATACGGAGGTGGCAAAACGGTTGCAGATAGAGGTTCATTATCCCGCATCGTCCTCCTCTTCTACCGCTTGATGCGATCGGATATTATGGAGAGAATGGAAAAAAGCATTAAGAACAAACAGAAAACAAACTTACCATAATATCGTCAGGGAAATAGTGTGCGAGAGTGCATCAGCTGATACGGAGGCGGAAAAACGTTTGCAGATAGAGGTTTATTCTCCCGCATCCTCCTCCTCTTCTACCGCTTAATGCGATCGGATATTATGGAGAGAATGGAAAAAAAGCATTAAGAACAAACAGCAAACAAACTTGCCATATAATATCGTCAGGGAAAAAGCGTGCGAACAAAAATGTTTGCAGATAGAGGTTCGTTCTCCCACATCCTCCGCTTCTACAGCATAAGTTACATGCTCACCGCCACCATACACGTCCCAGTGTATGCCTGTTGCCCACTGCATAATAGAGCGCATTAATTTGTTTACTGTACAGTAAATCTGTATATCTTTTATACTCTACACTATTTGCATGTTAATATAAATAACTACAGGTCTTTTTGCTTTGTTGTGTACTTATAAAATATGTTTTACTTATCTTGTATCTTCGGCATAGTGTGTCTCTGTACGGTTGTGAAACGTATCTATGCCCATTACCATTGTTTGTTATGAAAAATACTCGTTACATTATGCGATTTTTACATTACCCGTCACTTCTGAGAACCAATCTTCGCGTTATTGCAAGAACTACGTGTATAAGCTAAATATTGAGAGCAAATATAAGAAAACACTGAGCATGTGAATAAATCTAGGCAATACTGATTCTGAATCACATTCTACTGGTGGTTATGTTTCAAAATAATCCCAGATATTTTTATACCATCAGTGTAATTTAACATTCATGTGACAGTAGCAAAGAGATCTTCCTCCAAAAGACATTCTAAAAAAAAATGGATTCACCCTGAGAAGACTAATTTGTCATAGGTGCAAAACTGAATTCTAGGAGACAAGAGCTTAGCAGCCATGCAAATTGTATGTTACTTCAAATATTTTATGACTTGTTATTCTTCGTAATTACATTAACATACTTGAAGTGTGAATACTTAAGTAGGTTGAGAACACACTGTCCTAAGTCTGTATATTCCTAATTTTAAAAAAATGGCGACAGCCAAAGCAATGACCAAATGAATAAATCTAGAATTCAAGCATATTATTAGTGAAGATAAGTGCATTTCAATTATATAGAGTAACATTTCTCATATTCTAATTCATGATAAGATTGTAATGCATAAACAAAGCTAAGTAATTGTTCATATAACTTCCAGGAGAACAACATTATGCTTTACTAAAAAATAAGTATTGTACTCAAAATTTTGCTTATGTTAGTTTTGGTTGACGGCTTCTGTCGATTATTAAAAGTTTTGAAGCATATCTGGGTATTAACAGATTATATCTGATAAATAAAAAATGTCTTCATAAACATGACATATGTGTAATTATTGATGTCTTAAATGTGCACATAATATAAACCTTAATCTAATTTAGTTTGAGTAAGTGCACGTTTACAAATATCTCCATTGCATATTATAAAACCTAGTTTTTAAAAAAATATTTAAATCAATTACTTATCAACACAACTACTCAAATTACTGTTATTTAAGATTTTTTATAATTTAAGGGGGTAAAAACATTGTCTATATTTTTACAACTTCAGTCCTTCATTTAAAGGCGTAATTACTGTACAGTATATGTAAAAAACTATATGTATTCGCATCAGAACTTTTCTGCACTTCTTATTCCGTGTTGTTATACTCAAGCACACTGCCAAGTTAAGATTCATTACATAAAACCTGAATATTTTTGACTCAATAATCACTCACAAATCAAAACTGCACTACCCGTCCTTTTTACCCCATGGAGTGATACTAAAAATGTTTAATAAAGAAAAGGAAATGACAGTTGAGCAAAATACTTTCATATACAGACCAGCTGAGCAGAAAAAAAAAAAGTTTACAATTCCCAATATTAGTACAACACTAGAAAAAAAAATGTGATGTGCAGTATGTGGCAACATATATTACAGTAAATACACAACTACTCTAGAAAAGCAAACAATTATTTTTAACATAAACAAGGAAAATTAAAATCTTTATTAAATCTAATGCCCTTCATTTTCTTCACCTAGATTTAAAAATACTATAAACAAACACTTCAGATAATTAAGTTTAGCACTATATCAAAGGCAAATTCTGTTCACCTATAATCACAATAACAATAAAACCAAAAATTTCAAGTATTTAAATCTTGTACTATATCTAAAGTCAAAACTATTTTCACCTATAATCATTAACATCATAACCGAAAATTTCAAAATCAAATCTATATATCTGATACAATCTTTCCATCTCTTCGCTGGAGAGTTCCTTTATATATTCAGGATAAGTTTTAGACCCAGTTTTGGTTACATCTTTAGCATCACTATCTTTTATACTTAACGAAGTTAAATTCTTATATTCATTCTCCATATCTGGTGATTTTGCAGAATCATCTAACCTAGACGAATATTTAATATTTTCCATAGGAAGAGAAAAGTTCTGTATCACAGAATTTTTGCTGTCATGTGAATTTTCTTCTTCTTCTTCTTGTAAAGAAGGATTCATGAGGGTCTCAGTTCTAATAATATCACTCAAACCACACTGAGAAGCTATGAAGCGCGTGTCACTCTCCATCGTTTCCAATTTGCTGGAAATAAAATTGTTATGTAATACATCTGTCTTTACATAAAAAGTATGATAACATAGTACAGATATTATGAATGTATCCTCTTTACTGTATATACTGGCCTATTGAATATAAGCTTTCATACAGGAAAGAAAAGTGGAACATATGAATAAATGCTTTCATATAGGAAAGATAAGTGGAACATTCGAATATAAGATTTCATATAGGAAAGAAAAGTGGAACATACGAATATAAGCTTTCATATAGGAAAGAAGAGTGGAGCAAAAGACAGGCTAGCTATTCTGAACCCCTAGCAAGAATGGATCATGAGAGAATCCTGAATAGAATTTACAGATGTAACTGTTGACTAATGATTTTGATTATGGAGATTGAAGAAAGTTTTTATAATCATGTGCTCTCCTTCTTTGTTTATGGTCACTGTTTCATAATGGCAGGAAAAGGGATTGATATCTACAAAAAAAAATTAGTTTGTTTGGCATTTAGTGTTACTATTACTCCCTATAATGTGGATACAGTTTGAAGCTGGAGAAGCCCTATCCAATGCCCTGCAGTGGGCTCAAATACGGGCTTGTCACTTCCCGAGTCAAATACTGTACATTCTAGCCATTGCGTCACTGCGGGCCCCGTTAAAAATATACATGTAGTAGTGAGATGAAAAATATTCCTAAATTATAATCCTGCCTATCATTGGAAGAGACTAAAAAGCTATCTCTAGGATTAAGCGAGAAAAACAAACCAGACTCAAATCTAATGTGTTGTAGAGAGAGAGACTTGACGAGTGAGAAAAATGAGTGAGTGGTTGGATAGATGCAAGTGTCGCTGGGGAGCATGTGGTAAAATGAGTGTTTGTGAGTGCATATACTGTACCCCTGTTGATGAGAGAGATTTGGGTATGAGTTGTTGAGGGAAAGGAAATGTCAATGAGGTTTGTATGTGCAAAAATGAGCTTAAACTGTGAAGCGTGGGTGTTTGTGAGTGCATACAGTCTTGACTAAGTATACATGAGACAGAGAGGATGGTAGAAGAGTAGTTGATAGATCACTTAAGGATTCTGCAGTAGTGGTCAAGAGGGTGAGTGGAAACATATCTGATGTGAATGTAGAAAATAATTATTATATAAAATTAAACTTTTCAATACTGCAATACATGTACTGGCATTGTATATACCACAAGCACATCTATGCACAACAGGTACAGGTGAAAGCAATTCCTTTTGAGATAATGTATTATTATAGAGATACCAGTGTTTAACCTGAAAGTACGAGTATATTTCTTGAGGTTAGGATTGGTCCATATCTTTACTACTATTAGCACTATGTATTACCATTCCAGATTTTGTAGCATTTACAAATTACCCGAATAGACTGGGGTAGCACAGTGGTCAGAGTATTCAACTCGAAAAGTGACAGACCAGTATGGAGCGTTAAGAAGGCCATCATGCATTAATTCCCGAGCTCCAACCTGTCTGTGCCATCCCCATGATGGGTATGAGTAGTGACACATAAAACGGCAAACAACGACTACCTACCTGAATACATCATATCTCAAATTGCAGGGTGAACAAACATAAGTCATGGGCATCCAGTGAAGGTCTGGAGGTGGTATGTGATCCAGATCAGCAAGCCAAGCCTCCGTGCTGTCAGCAATGTACTGGCAGAAATCGCGGAACGATGGCATTTCATCTGAGGTACTGCCTGAACTATGGTACTTCTCAAGTATTGTTTTCCGCAGATCAACATAATGCTGTCGCCTTTTCTCAGCTTCCACTATCTTGTTCTGAAAAAGTGATAAAAAGTAATAATATTGTCCCCTACAATACTACTAATACAACCTATGTATCTAACTGAACATTATTACCCAAAATCATTGCAAAATAAAAGTTTTACAAGCACTGGATCAAAACCTATGCCTAATGCTGTTATTCTGCATACTAATTAATTTTTTCTTCATTCAATCTACACTAAGTTAGGTTAGGTTACTCAGTCTCAATGTCTATATTCAATCAAATCTTATATTTCTTTTCACCAATACTATATCCTGCTGAAACTATCAAAGAGGAAAATTTAATATAAGAAAAACGGTGGCAAGTCTTCATTTATACTCTACCCATATTCATATCTTGCATTTACTGTTTTGTGCTAAAATAAATTTCAATGAGAATGGGACTGCCCTATCCTATTAAATACAAAAAGTGGAATTCCTTCTCCCCTGCACAAGGGATCAAATATATACAAACAAATTTCAAACAGCCTTTTAAACTTTATAAGCTGAAACAGGGTAACGCAGAAACGCAGTGGCTAAAGCATATGTCTCATGAGATGACAGACCCAAAATCAAATGCATCATGGGGAGTTAAGGAAGGGCATCCAGCCTTTGTTCTCCAGCTCCAACCTATGTCTCCACACCCACAATATGGATTGAGACTGACACATAAAAAAAGCTTTCTTTACCTTATAAGCTGAAACCAATCGATGGAAAGGATGCCTGGACACCAGGAAGGACAACGCATATTTTAAGAATCCACTGTCAAAGTTTTCTGGAGTGGGTGGTGACAGACGCTCTTGTAAGAGGATGTGAACATTCCTGTGAGCAGCAATTTCCTCATCCTTCAACCCAGTAACACGGAGGAGGTGCCACGCCCAAGTGGTTGATGCAACCTGGGTGTAAGATTAGAATAAAATACATAGAAAATGTGAAGATATTTTATTATCGGATCTTGTTAAGAATAGTAACCCCAGGGTGCTCTAATGATAGGCATATTAACTTCACTTTGGGCTCTGGAGGGGACTCATCTTTACAAGATCCCCTAGTCTCCGAACCTCACTACTGTATTCTAGGAGACTTTTAAGTGATATAAAAATTGCACTGTGGTGGTGGCAGATTCAGAGGAAAAGCTGTGTCAGTTACTGTCAGAATTTGGAATGGTGTGTGAGAGAAGGAAGTTGCGAGTGAATGTGGGAAAGAGTAAGGTTATGAGGTGTACAAGAAATGAGGATGGTGCTGGATTGAATGTTATGGTGAATGGAGAGACACTTGAGGAAGTTAATCAGTTTAAGTATTTAGGCTCGGTTATAGCTGCAAATGGTGGAGTGGTAGCAGATGTGTGTCACAGAGTGAATGAAGGATGTAAAGTGTTTGGTGCATTGAAAGGAGTGATGAAGAATAGAGGGTTGGAAATGAATGTTAAGAAAGTTTTGTATGAGAAAGTGGTTGTGCAAACTGTGATGTATGGATCAGACTTATGGGGTATGAAAGTAAGTGAAAGACGGAAACTAAATGCGTTTGAGATGAAATGCCTGAGGAGTATGATTGGTGTATCTCGACTGGATAGAGTTAGGAATGAAGTGGTGAGAGCAAGAACGGGTGTGAGGAGAGAGAGCAAGAACGAGTGTGAGGAGAGAAATTGCAGGCAGAGTAGATAGAGTTGATGGGAGAAATGCTAGAGGGAGGCCTAGGTTTGGATGGATGGATGGAGTAAGGAGAGCCCTGAATGATAGGAGGATGGAAGTGAGGGATGCAAGCGAGCATGCTGGGAATAGGAATGAGTGGCGAGCGATTGTGACGCAGCTCTGATGGGCATCTGCTGTTACCACGGGGCTGCATCTTACAGAGGTAGCCCTGTGGTAGGGGCAGTAGGAGGAGTTGGCAGTTGTGAAGCGACACAGGTTGTGGAAGAGCCGGGAGGATGGGCTGTGGCACTCCAGCAGTGCCATCTGAACGGTCGCTAGCTCCCTTGTCATTGCCCATAGAGCAAAGTAATCCCCTTATTGTTTTCTTTTCTTGATGTTGGCTACCCCCCAATTAATGGGGGAAACAGCCAAGGTAGATAGATAGAATAGAAAAATTGCAAAATCTGTTACCTATGACAATTTCAGTGAGTAAATGCAAGCCTCCAATCAAAGATGTTCGGTTCTCAAAATCTTCCAAGGAGATATGTAAAGCACCTATGGAAGGATAAGGAGTGGCAGCAAAGTCCTAAATGTGGCATGCATTGCCAGTTCAGTGGGTTAAGTTTATACACTATAGGTGTAGGATATAAGCTCAGGCTTCAACATGGGCTCTAAATTACGTTTAAAAATAAATATATAAATAAATAAAAAAAAATTATTATATATATATATATATATATATATATATATATATATATATATATATATATATATATATATATATATATATATATATATATATATATATATATATATACAGTATATATATATATATATATATATATATATATATATATATATATATATATATATATATATATATATACACAGTATATCAAACTGTACATAAAAAAAAGCTCAAGTATAAAATCATTATTTTCTTGCCTTAGGTAAATGACAATATAAAAGATGATGCTTCTGGTCCCAGCGTAACTTGGATAACATTCCAGAAGATGGTCCTCGATCTCTTCTTCGCCATCGGATAGGAAGGTCTTTCCTCAGTCTCTTGCATGCTGATCTTGCTTGGTCGCGTCTCTTCTGTAGCTCTTCAGGAAGGGTTATGGGTACCTGCAAATATGCTGTTATTTGTTTTGATGCTCTGGGATATCATAGTACACTATTTTTGACAAACTGACTAGGCTTTCATTATACAGTACAATATATACAATTCTACATTTTCAAGTAAAACATAGTCATTATGTCAGAAAACAGTACAATATTCAGTTAATATACAATTTAGTGACCCTTGTTGAAAAAAATCCTCTCATGTACTTTACAATTGATGCCAATCTCCTGACGGAGGGAAGAATATCTCCTCCATGTTCCTCTGCATATCATAAGGCTCGATTATATAGGAGAGAGGGGACTGTTAAACCCTCTTTAGTATTTTCCTACCACATTGACAAAGTTTGGGCTTTAACTTAGCTACCTTCTTATATGGAGGATTATTGCTTTTGCATATGGAGGGTCCAACTAAAGTAACTCCATTACATAATTCATTTAGAGTCTGGAGGTAGCATAACAAACTTACATCATATGTGTCATACTGATGTGATTACCTAATTGTGTTTACGGGAAAGAGCCCAGAGCTCGTATCTTCCCGTCTCCTGATCGCTTCCATTTTAGACTTGGTGATACTTATCATACCTGTCCTTAAAACTATGGATTGAGATAGCATTAACTACCTCCTCGCTTAGCGAATTCCAATTATCAACTACTCTTACACTGAAAAAGTATTTCCTTACATCCTGCGAAGAAGTTTTCTTACGAAGCTTCAAACTATGACTTCTAGTTCTAGAGCCAGCCATATCAAAATATCGATCCCTATCCACTCTATCATAACCATAAAGGAATTTAAAGACTGTCACCATATACCCCCTCACTCTTCTAGCTTCGAGTGATGGTAAGTCTAATTCCCTCAGCCTCTCATCATAACTGAGATTGCGTATTTCTGGCACCAGTTTCGTGGCATGTCTTTGAACTTTTTCAAGCTTAGCTATGTATTAGAGGAATGACTATATGTATGGGTAGTCTAATAAAAAAAAATATCATTAATAATAATAAGAAGAAAAAGGAAAGAGGAGAAGATAAACAAATACAAAGGGTTGGAGTAAAAACTTACAGTACAAAGCCTCTTGGTCTGCAAAGATTCTGAATAGATAGACTTTGATGATGAAATCAAGTCTGAATGGGGTGGACCGTTAAATATTCTATCATCTGCACTACCTAAGTCTACTTCTGGCAATAATTTGCGAGTAGTCTCTTCTTGTGTCACTTCGTAGTCTTCGTCAGGTAAATCATCTTGGTTTATCCAGGTTTTGATGAAACCCGTTATAATTTGACTTCCATTACCTAACGACGCTCCATCTTCACTTGAACTGATGCCATTCTTATTTGTTCTTCTGGAGGTCTGACTTTGACGAACATATCCCTCTGGCGGGTAAATTCGCACCAAAAAGACGTGTAAAATAGTAAACACTAATAAAATGCCAATAATTTTTAATGGTAAGCACTTAGAGTTTCTCCAACAGGATTTGTTAAAAAGCGGTCTCAACATTACTGGTTATGCTTTTTCAATTTCTATCATGAGAACCTGTCTGATATTCACATTTTACGCTTAAAATGTTAGAGTGAACTTAGTTTTTATAAAAGCTTCGTTGCTTTTTCTATTTTCATATTCGTTTCTATGATCTATTAATGTAAAAGATCACATTTTGAACCAACGATGCCTAAGGAAACATCAATCCTTGGATATGATAAAATAAGATTATGGTTATTTACTACTTTACTACTACTAGTAGTAGTAGTAGTACTATTATTATTATTAATAATAATAATAATAATAATAATAATAATAATAATAATAATACACAATGAATATATTTATATTAAATCTAAATTAAATAGTAATATTCTTTACAGCGATCAAAAATAGGTTTTTTTTTATTCCACTGAAATCATGTTAAAGTTTCGACCTAGTTTCACGGTCAACAGACCTGAATTACGGTTATGTAAATACTGAGAGAAATCTTTCATTCTCTTGCTGTGTTGCTCTATTTCTATCACAAGTTGTTATTTGTTTTTTTTTCTCTCAAATTTTTACTTGTTACTTTGTGGTTAGTCACTATGAGTGAATTCTCATCATTGTCAATAGCTACAAGATATGGCAGGACCAAACCACCTTTCTTCATTTTGGCCACGGTTTTCTAAGAATACAGTATTCTTAGTATAGAATTGTATCTCCCTTTTTTTTCTGAAAACATAAAAAAAAAGCTATTTCCTCGTCTCGAGAAATGAGACACAAACTAATTTCGCTATAATAATATCCTTAATAATTAAAATAATCTTGAACGATTTTAATTATATGTAAAACAACAACTCTAACTACTGGGATTTTTTAAACATTCACTAGCTAGTAAGGTCATGAATCTATCTAGATGTATTTGTACTTTCATAATTTTCTATGAAAAATTGTCTTTCTCGTCTATTTTTACAAAGCATAAAATTAACGCAATCCACGTTTTATCTAAACTCAAATTCTCTCTATTACTGATTATATTTCATTCGCGCAGTGGAATATTTTAACTACAAAATACAGGCAATTATATAATGCAAAAATACACAAACATTCCGAATGGTTAGAGACCTCGTCAAAATAGGATTCTAGAACGAAAGATACCTTAACCAACTTATATCAACTACGCAAAAATTATGTCAAATGATTATAAATTTAACTATTTTATAATTAACAATGCACAATTTGTCAAGTTTCATTAATCCACTCGAAGGAACCAAGATTTCTTGAACGAAATTGGTGGTTCCACATTTTCATCATACTCAGGAATTAACCATGTGATAACAATAGTTTTCAAATATACGTCATATCAAGGTTTACCTGAACTTGATACCAGTACACAGACCTATACTACACAACCTCTGAAGGTGGACTGAGTCAAAGGCGACCCATGTGCGTGGTGGCTTGTGGGAGAGGTTTGGTACCGTTAAGACAGGTATTGGGGTTAACGCACTGTCAAAGTAAATAACAGAAGTAACCTCTATTAAGGAAATTCAATAGGCAACAGCTGTCGTCTTCTGCTTGGACAGGTCAGTTTTTTTTTTTTTTAACCTACGTAAGAAGGCAACCGTCCTAGCCCTTAGTAGAAAAGGGAGTTCGTGACGTAAAACCGAATCCATCCATCTTTGGGCACTTCCTCTTTTTTTTTTTCTTTCTTATCCTTTTCTTCTTCCTTTACTGCTATGTCGAATATCTGTCGCATTTTTCCGTGTGATAGGGCTTTTGCTTGAGAGCTAACTCCACGTTTACCATTGAGATTGGCAAAATATTTAAATTTATTTAACATTGGAAACAAATATCTACCTAAATTTCCTAATATTCAAGTAACTTAATATTTCCAAACATTTACATGTAAGTCATTATATCATATAATACACAAAAGACATATTTTCTAAATGAAAATTATTTTTTTTAAATAATTTTTAAATAGGGATTTTCAAAACGGTGATAATTTCCCTGTCAATTGGGCAGCTGTGTCGATCAAGACCATTATTGCCCCGTCCAAAAAAGTTACCCTAAATTCACAAATAAAAATCGCAACGATAAGCAAAGGGAAATAAATAAATAAGCAAACGTATCATATCGTAAAGTCGATATGGGTGTAAGGGCAAGTGGCAAAATCGGAATGGCAAAATTGGGTCAGTTTTACCTGAAAATGGAGGTCACTTTTTTGCCATTTTATGTCGCTATTGATCCCCATACGAATGGAGGTGGACACAGACAGGCTGGAGCTGGGGAATTAAGACTGGATACCTTTCCTGAGGTCGAGCACAAGTTCGACCTCAGGAAAAGCGCTACCGTGGTCCCCCCAAAATAATTAACCATAGGAGAGTAAGAGAACTGTAAACATAGAAAATGGGGAATTCTGCCATTCAAATGAATATTGTCCGAATATTAATATTCAGTGATAATATTTTCCATTAGATACTTTTTGACACTCACTTTTTATATTTTCTTTCATTATCCTGGAATAATTATTCCGTATACATATACTGGGAATAATTTCAACACTGAATGGGAATACACTGTGGTCCTCTAGCAGTTGCAAGACCTTGACACATCTCCTCCCTCGTAAATCCAAAGTATAACTGAAGGCGACTTGATTCGCTGTTCCAAATTAATTCTTATTCCGTGTATTGCTATAAAATATCGCCGGATATTTTTTTTTTCTTTTTACCCAGTAGAGAGATTTACAGGTGACAGAAAAAAATTCTTCATTGGAAATATTTCCCAAGGTAAAATGCTCCCCGAGAAAAAAAAAAATATTACCACAAATTAAAGTTAACATTTCAAAAGTTTTTTTTTTATGAATATCTTTAGTTACGGAGATTCTTTGGTTGATCTGAGTTAGGGGGGAGATTCTTCAGTTGATGACACATGGGACCTGGGTCGGTGTCGTGTCGGGTCAGGTACCTATGCGCGATTAAAAACCAGATTGTCAAATGAGTTATGGGAAAGAATTGAACTCAAAAGACAACAACATTATTCAGATTAGGTTAGGTTATCCATCTGGATAAGTCACAGAATTATAGATTAACTCAAGTTGAGGTCAATATTGGTCGGCATTACAAATTCAGAATTGCATATATAGGTTAACATTTTAGGCCTTACTATCATTAGCGAGAACAACCTAACCTAACCTAATCTGAATAATGTCGAGTTCAATTGGGGGAGATTGTTATGCCGGGCACTCTGGTGGGGGGAGATTCTTAAGTTGATCTCAGTGGGGGGTTGATTCTTCAGTTGGGTACTCTGGGGGGATTCTTCAGTTGACCCCAGTATACATATTTATTAATATGTTTACTTATTAATACTTTTTTAAATTTTATGCATTACTAGAATACCTCCTCCGTGTTCTCGAGTGTCGTAGGAGTCAACTAAATGGGGTGGAGCGAGGAAACTGGGAATCCCCTCCTCTGTATTTTCTCTTCTCTAAGAGTCAAAGTAAGTATTTTGCTTTGACTCAGCCACTTCCCATATAAGGGGAAAAATGGCTCATGTATATAGATAGGTAACGGATTGAAGCAGAATTAAGTATGTATGCCCTTCCTATCACCGTGCCTTGGGCTCGAACACAGGACCGTAACCTCCTGAGTCAAGCAATATATCACTGCGCTGCAGCGTTTATATGAGTACTGTACAGTATGCATAGTGATAGATGTTCAGTTGTTTATCAGTGTACCTTTAAACCATTGTTTATAATTTTAAAACTTAGCTTAATGCCATTTCTTTTATAAAATTTATATAGAATATTTTTCCACATCATATGTAATATTCCTAGCATGAACAGTTCAAGCTGTACTCTTGAGAACATATTCCATAAATTGATATCAAATCTTGATGGTCCTCTGCATCCTTGAAGAGTCCTTTCAATGTCAACAAAATAATCATCAATATCATTTACCTCTTGAAGCCATATATCAAATAATACTTCAGAAACCTTACTCAGTAGTCTCCGTGGCAAAATGGTAGCGTCCGCGACTCTGAGGCGGCAGGTCGAGGGTTCGCGTCCTGAGGTTAGTAAGGGCATACACTCAGGGTAACGATTACATCTGCCAAAACAAGTCCTTCGCAAGAAGGCAACCGTCCTAGCCCTTAATAGAAAAGGGAGTTCGTGACTTAAAACCGAAACCAAGCAACTTCAGAAACCTTACTTGGTATGTTGGAGGGAGGGTTAAAGATAGTAATGGTATAATATAATAAGTTATATTTTGTTAATATTCAGGCTAGCATGGAACATCAGGGGACCTCGGTAGCATAGTGATCAGAATATTCGACTCAGCAGGTATCAGCCCAGCAATTGAGCTCACCGTGGGGGAGTTAGGAAGAGCAACCAGAAATTGCACCTTAGCTCTAACGTGTGTCATCTGGCATGATGGAGATTAATAGCACATATAATGGTAAACAACGGCAGCAGCTTGAAAGAAATACCAATTTCTGAGCTTGAAAAACTTGTTCCAGTACTTTTCGTTATTGTTTTATCAAAACTGACTTCAGTCTTTTTGGATATGTTTAAATATATCCCTTGTTTTAGAAGAAATAGTTAGGTATTCCACCTAGTGTATAAAAAATAAGTCACTTCCTAATCACCTATAAAAGCATGTAAAGCAAATTGTATTCCTGACAGAATATATTTTGCATCCATGACAAGTGAATATTATCTCCATGTACCAGTCTGAAAGCTTCTCTTAGATATGATACAGTGAGTACCAAATATCAGAATTCTTTGGATTACAAATTGCGTCCTATAAAAGAAAATTTTCTTTATTCTTCCTTTCAGAATTTTTTGGAATTACACGTTCAATATTCAGTAGTACTAGAAGAGTTTTGTAGTCTTGGTCTACATTGTTATAATACCATTTCAAAATGTTTTCTTGCTGGTAGACTTGCTAAAACCATCATTCTTACCTTCAACTGTCCTAAAAATCTTCTGTGGAGGATTACTTTCTCTCTCTGAATGTGATTTTTCGTTTTTTGCTGTGCATCGTTTCTATCCATTATGGTCACGGTCCAAAAGCATGTTCATTCACTTTTCCCACAATTTTATTGTTTTTCACTTTGACTAAGGTTTTGAATCAGCTGACTGATTTATCATCCATCGTGTGATTATGGAGATCAACTTTTAGTACGTATTAAACATACACATGCAGGCTTCCTTACCCTATAAACCAGCAAAAGTCCATAGATAGCAGAGCGAACACCGTCCTTCTCCAAGTCTAGTGGTAGCCACGACATAATCTACGTAAGCTATTTAAGTACTACCTTTATCACTTCTATTGTAAATATAGGTAAAATTCTAATTAGATTATCAATATGAGCAGAATCTTGACATAACTGTGTACTCTTGAATATGACTTTGCAAAGTTATTTAAACAAGAGGTAGCTTTATGTGAACAAGGAATGATTAAATTTGTAAAGCTATCATCAGACAATTTATCATACAACAGAAAACCAATCATATTTAATGACTAATTATTTGCCAGATATGTTTTTCGGTCATTTAAAGTTGATTGGGTAACAATATCGACAAGAAGAAATACAGTAAATCTAAGGATTTTTTCCTTGTGATTATTTTACCATGGGGTGGGGTTTCCTCTGGTCTAACTTACTGTATGTTTGCAGCAGAAATATGAGCCATAAAAAAATACTTATTGTGTTTGTTACATTTGTAATCACAGCTTAAGTAATGGTGTTGAAAATTATACAATAAAACAGAGTACTGTACAGTACTGTACTCTGCTTTTTTCAAAGGCTACGAGTAAGTATAGAACTCCTTAATTTATGGTGTTTAAAATTTTATGTCACTATTAACTACCAATAAGAGTGGACACAGACAAGTTGGAACTGGTGAATTAAGGATGAAAATCCTTCCTAACACCCTCTGCTGGGCTCAGTCACAGGTCTGCCACTTCCAAGAGTTGATTGCTCTAACATTACGCTATGGTGGTCCCCCTTATGCTGAAAGTATTTTATCATTAGCTGTATGCAACGTATTTTTATCACTTATGCTACCGTTGTTTAATTCATTTAATCATGCATTAATCTTTGAAGAAAAAAAATTTTCGTACGAGATTTGTACAAGTTAGATTTCTTTATTTACTGAAAGAAATGGGTCCCTCTGGGTGGGAATTACTTTGCACAAGACTTTATCCTTTCTTGGATGACTATCCACATTTAAATCAGAGGAAATGTGTGAACACTTCCTTAGTTATAATGTGAGGACAGAAAAAAAACAAAAAAACAACAACAGCAGGAACGTGAGCAGCAGTAGCGTGCACATATGTAAGCGAAAAAATCTGGTTCAATCACACTGCAGGGTAATAGGAATGTCCTCCAGCGGTTTTCCCCCAGCCCCATCAGGTCTATGTCCACCTCATTAGAGTGAGGACTAATTGTGATACATAAACACGGTGCATTGTGTGTAAAATGAGGCACTTGCACCTTCAGTCCTTGATGACAGAAACATTCCTAACTATCCTACTTGACAAAATGAGAATGGATAAGGAAGACAAGAAAACCAGTAAAGGCTTACTGTAACTATAAAATATCTTTATTTCTTAAATATCTGCTATAATTATGTAAGATTTCTGAAACATGACTACCATCTATTGTAGATAATTACAGAAAATATGTGGCAAGACCAATGCATGATCATTTTACAAAATGAATAATAATAATAATAATAATAATAATAATAATGATAATAACCTGTAGAACAATAACTTACATGTACTGAATCACCGTCCATTCACATACATAATAATTACAAGAAAGGCACTTGATAATATTTATGCAATTAATTACGAAACACTTAAATAGAAAACTTACTTTCAGATAACAGGAGTCAAGTAGATTACAACTGAAAGAATCTGCGGATGAAAACATTTAAGCCTACAAAGGTTAACCATCTTTGACTAGGCTCTTTAACCAAAGGAAAAAAACAACTCACTTCAGCTTAGCTATAACAAATCCATTCCTGAAGTAGGATTGAAAGGCTCTTAGTTTATCCATGACCAATATGTACTGGCCACCCCCCTTACAAGGGGGATTGTAGCCATTGTATGTGCATGTATAAGTACTGATTATTGTCTATTATTATAAATAACAGTACAGGGAACAAATCTGATATAGTTTCAGTGATGATTGGAATCAGAGTATATCGCTCAAACCAACGTGGGTTTTAGTTTATATTTTGCTTTAAATGAAACCATAAAGCAGACTATTTTAACACTTTCTAAGAGACAACAACAGTGCATACAAGGGCAAATCACTGCAATCTATACAATGAGGTTGTTCAATCTATCATCATCAGCAAAGGCACAAAATCTCGTTGAATACTCTGATGGTAAACTCGAAAAAGGCAATCACTTGTTATATCTTCTCTGTATTATTACATTACATAAAGTCATGTAATGGAAGAACTTGTAGTTCAGAGAGAAAAATTATTAATTCAATGACTCTATAAAATACACACAAAAATTTACAATAATCTAAAGCCTTGTCTATATATGGAAGCATTAACATTGCAAAAGGCAACAAAATACTCTGTAAATGAAATGATGAGCCCATCGACAGAAATGTTAAGGCACGTTGCAAAATACAAAGCTTTTCAGTCTTGATTTTATCAATGCCTGCATCACACTTATATCATTAGAAAAAAGTCCCAAACGAAAAATGATGGATTAGGTATATTCTTCATATCAAAATACAATTTTTATTATATTAAATTTGATTATCCATTAAGATATACATCAGCAAAAGTAAGCAAAACATCCTTAGGGAAATTTATCTAACTCCTTCATCTGTTTATCATTTAAGATATATACCAGCAAAATTACGTAAAACATCCTAAGGGAATTGTATCAACCTGCTTAATAGAGGCCTGTAATACTGATGGCATTCCAAGATTTTCCTATAAATACAAAATATTTTAATAATATATGTAGTAACAACGGTGCCTTGCAAAGCGAAGTGGTTTCCAGTTAAAATTGTTTCCTCATGTGGCAAAAACACCACTAACGAATACCTACTTCAATCAATATGAAAGGAATTTTTAATATTACACCAGTATAAATATGCTTCAATTTCCGTATTATTCTAAGCCATATTCTGGTTACATGGCTTGAAATTTTGAGTTATCATCTAAACATCTGCCTAGAAAATTAATATGGTCTATACATTTGACTTGAAGGTTCGAAACATGGTCAACACACTGGACTCTTAAAAGTTTGAGGTACAGTCTAAAACTTTGAAATGAAAGTGTGATATAGTTTGAGGTACAGTCTAAAACTTTGAATTGAAAGTGTGATATAGTTTAAAAATTTGCCTAGAAAACTTGAGAGGGTCTAAACATTTGACTTGAAAGTTTGAGATAAGGTTTAAACATTTAACTTCAAACTTTGAGATGTGGTCTAAATATATCATTAAATCCAAGCACCTCTTGAGACACTACATTGCATACAAAGATTATAATTGTGAAACCTTTTTTTCTTCTTACTGTACACTCCACAAATTTGCAGATCGGTTAAAAAGAAAAACTGTACAACATTGTCACTTATCAATAGTGAAAAATCATATTCTTACAGGTAATTGGTAATCTTAACACACTATAATGATATGATGTATGAGTTGATAATCATGAATAATTAGTTCCTACAGCAAAGCAATAAATCTTTTAAACACTGACTGCACTAATGGATATACAGTAGTTTTTAGTGATCTATGTACAGTACATTATTATTTTTGTTACTAAAAAAAAAATTAGGCTGCAAGTTGAATTTAAGTAAACGGCAGCAATTTTTCATAAAAGACAAAGAGAAGAATCTAGTAAGGAAAGAGAAGAAAGTACATTTTTAAAAAGCACTTGAATTACCTTTCTTTGTGCTTAAAAGAACAGTATATTTTTTTTGTTTGTTAATCAGATACCTGGTACCTAATGATCACATGAGGAGCAGGCAGCAGGCATATTCACAGATCCAAATTAAAATGAAAGTTAACAGGACACAGAGCAACAAATTCAAAATAAATAACATCAAATAATAAAATTCTTCACTCATTTTCCTAAGCTTATTTATTTGTCAAAAAAAACTTTGTATATGAAAGCCAAAATGATATACAAGTGATAAATACAAAACTGAAGGAGAGCTAAAGCAATACTGACCTGGGCCATTATTGAACGTTGGTCACAGGCAGCAGAAGTTCATCCTTCATGCCAGTATAAATGGCCTCTTATTTATTTATTTATTGCCTTAATATAGTGGCAAACCCTTCCGAGAGAAGAGTAACAGACTTCATGCGTTTTGGGGAATCTGCAAAGACTACACAAGTGAAGTGATACATAAACAGAGCCACTGGCCAAGTAGATTTACTGTATATTATTCAGTTCAAATCAGATCATGGTACCATAATCCTTTGGAACACCCTCATGTAATACAAGTAAAAATGAGGTTTCTTTGAGACCAACATAAGCACTAAAATATTACACACATTCACCAAAATGAACCACAAACAGAAAAAAATCATACCTCCACTACGATCTACTGTACCGCAAGAGACTCTTTTTAGTGAATAAAATTCCATGCCTGAAGGATTACAGATTTTGATCAAATGCTGTTCTAAAACACCTAACAGCCAACATCTAAGTCAAAGGTATTCCAGTACTCAGCTATTCCTAATTAATAAAGTATGATGTAGTTTGAAAGTTCGAGCTCGTACCTCGGTAACGCATTGCTGCATCTTCGCATTTATATATCACAAGAGGTGAATATTCCAGCGCAGGAAATTTATATTAATTTTTTTTAAGTACTTTTACTTAAGCAGTAGCTTTTAGGGGGCAGGAAAAAGAGGAAAAGGGACAAGCAATGTCACGCCTATTTCACCACTTAAGAGGCACACTTTGAACACCTACACCATTAAATCTAGGACTAAGGAGATATTTTTTTATATTAAAAGGGCCACTATACACGGGATATTTTAAAAGGCATTTTACAGGTCACAAAATCTCTCGACCCAAAATAAACCTTTCGGCAGTGCACTAACTACTTGATACAATATCATCCCTAAAAAAAGACACGAAGTACAGAATGACCATGGACAGTCCATGGATATCCACTGTAGCTTGAGTGCATAAAACGGGCTGTTTGTGGCACTGCTTTGTTGGCACCACAGCAACTCCAGCACATGGCAAGAGGCAGCTGGCGCATACTCCTACTTTGACAACTTGCTTATCACCCTTATGAGTGCCCCATTCTCATCCTTCAGTCGCTGATTCTCCTGTTTCAGCTGTTCCAATAACTGCAAAAAGGTGAATCCTAGTTAAAAATTTTGTAAAGCAGACTTTTTTAAAATATCAAATACCAACAAATTTTCAAAGAACCTCAAATAAAACATAAATACCAAAGCACATGTACAGTATATAAATGAAAGGTACTAATGCAAAACTCCTACAAATAAAATATAAAATATTTGCATCGCTGAATTCATTATGCAATCTATCATTCAGACATGCAAAAAAAAAAAAAAAAAAGTACCTGTAACAAATTATATGAAGAATAAAGTCTCATGCCTCTAAACTACCTACACAGTATTTTGAAAGCTGGTTAAGAAAAGACAGACAAATTAAATTTAAAAGCAATTAACATATTTCATTATCACTGCCTTCAAATATATGTATATTAGGAAGTTTTGCTGTATGTCTTTTAACTTTGCCAATGCTATAAACTTTCATAACATTATCTAAAAAATATTACAGCGAACATTTAGGTGTTGAGCTTCTTGAAGTCACTGCGTATTAAATGCAATACTTCTGATAATTCATTAAATATAATAAACATACTATAATGAAGTACTTATGACAACAATAAGCTTCAAGGCATGTCAAGTTGTTAGCTAAAATGAAGCCAAAAGGGAATGATAATTACATCAATGACAACATATTTTAATAAATAATTTGTCACTCCAAAAAAGTTGGTTGATGTCAGGACTGAGCAAAAAGAAAACAACAGCATCAAATACACTGCAACAGTTATCATGCCTAAGCAGTGTGTGCGCATAGGTGTGGGGTGAGAAAGTCATGCTAGGTGGAGCCACACGGTCAATCACTCTAGCAACGGACTCTTCTACAAATGGCTACTACCCAGCATCTCTCTGGTTACCTATTTGCTCAGGGAGGTCAAGTTACCCATGCCTGCAGTGGCTGAATTGGTCAATTTGGACACCACCCGAGTCAAGGCTCGGTTTTCAGCCTTCAACTTTTCATTTTCAGCCTTTAGCTTTTGTAATTGCTGTAAGAGAGGAGGTCAAGAGTTCAGACTCTTTAAATTCAGCAACGAAATTCATTATCAAAATTATTTCCTTGGGATTATATGAGGTGACATGCAATATAAATGGTTAATATTATTCAACCATAAAATTCTGTCAATCTAACTATGGTATGAGTTGATTGTTGCAATTATTCTATCATCTTCACTGGAATGAGAAAGCCATTTACCCACATGCAAAAGCTTCAAGTTGTTAACACTATGGCCAATTAACTTTAAAGGCAACAGCATTAATGACTGCTATAGAAGCATAGTTAAAAAGATTCAAAAATGCAATGCTGTGCTGCAAAAAACAACAAAAATATGAACTAAGAAATTAAAAAAAAAAATCTTACTTAGGTTGCCCTACAATTTAACAATTTATATGCCTGGTGCCTGCAGTATATGCCTAATGTCTTTCAGAGCAGGCAAAAATTGTCTGGAATCTGTACTCTTGGAACTTCACGATGAAATACAAGCATTGGTGCTAGGATATCTGCCCCTGGACAACTGTACTCCAACAACTAACCCAGATATTTACTTTTATTCCAATTAGTATTTCTGATATCAAAATCGCCTAACCTGGCCTAAATATTATTTGACATTTCTCCATATTAGAAAATCAAGGGGGGAATTCTTAGGGGGTTAACTGTCCAGGGGGTATTTTCCTCATACCACAAACATTCCTATTTTTTAAACAGGGCAACAAACTTGAAAAATAAATTATTCCTCTACATTACCATAGGATATTTGTCTACATTAAAGACCACTAAATTATTTCTTACTCAAGGAACACAACACTATATGCTACTTCGAAAAATTCTAAATAAGGAATTTATACTTTAAGGACTAACTTTGGAATAGGTATTTTCAGGGATAACTTCTACATCTAGGATAAATAAAAAAAAAAATTACAATACTACTTTAAGAAACAGTAATACGATTGATGTGCTAAGCTTACAGCATGTCTTATCTTCAATAGGTACGCAAGTTTTAGCATATCATTATTATTTTTATTATTATTATTAGTTACTAATTTACCAAGTTCCTATTATGAAAACCCTAAACATACCTAGTAAATGCATATGTAGTGAATGCATAAAATGCATAATATATGAATAAAATGCATCAAATTCATTGCAAAATGTCAATCTTGAAGAGAGAAAAAAAAGGCATTCCAAAATGCAAATTAGCAGAACAGCAAATAGTATTTATCGCATTAATATGTGAAAAATACGAATTAATATACATGTTTGGCTCTTAACCAACGTACACAATTGTGGGGAAAAAAATGAACAAAATGGAGAGCAACAGTTCATGAATTGATAATCTGTTGTAGTACACTGTAATCATATATTAAACAGTATTACAAAAATACTCCAAAACCAATATTTATTTTGCTAACATGATGGTATTTTGCATTGAAGTTATTAGGGTGGACACAACTTAACAAAAGCAGAGACAGTAGGGCTTCATTCTTGGTCATAAAGGAAACAGTCCTACATCTTTGTATTCCCAGAACTCGCTTATAAAAAATGCCTAAACGAAAACTTCCTCATATTCGGTGTTATAAGCAGCAAGATATAATGGTTACCTCTAGTAGTGGAAATAAAAAGAAATAATTCTGCCCTAATATGCCATTAGAGTCATAAGAGGCAACTATGAGGAATAGGGGAACAAATGGCTAGCAATCCTAACTAGAACTTTTTTTCCTTGCCTAAATACAGATACAGAGACTCAAAACAGGAATGGTATTATAAAGCCCTGATGAATGAAAACAATGTTGTCTGCCGTTTTGTGTGTCACGATTAATTCCTATTCAAATGGGGGTAGACACAGCCAAGTTAGAGTGGGTGGATTAAAGCTGGAAGCCTTTCCTTATGCCCCAATGGGAATGGGCTCATAACATGGTTTGTCTCTTCCCAAGTTGAGTGCTCTGATCTCTGCACTACAGCAGTCCCCAATGAAAATAATAATCGTGTCTAATTCTGCAGCCTTTAATACCCAAGAAACTAAGATGAGTGACTGAGGTGCATTAGCTTCTGGTGACTATGTGTGCTTGACTCGGCCACTCCCTTATACGGGGATTGGCAGCCACTGTTAATTTATATATGTGTATGTATGATATAAAAATAACCAAATACCTTACATGCTTTCACTACCCGAAACAATTTTACAAGGACAAGTAAAATACTATCTCTGATCTATCCAATTAACATGTTTATGATTGGAGAGTGGAGACTGGGAATCCTATCCTTTGTACTCTCTTCCCACAATGAGTCAGGTTGCTTGCTTTGACTCAGCCACCTCCTTTATAAGGGGGATTATTACTTCCGTATATAGATAGATAGGACAATGATATTTCTTACCTTCAATTCCTCCTCCATCTCAGAGAGCTTCCTCTCTAGCGCCCTTTTTTCCCGTTTGTCAGCTTCAGCCATAGCCAGGCGGGTATTATTCTGAAAAGCATGTGCTCTTTACAGTAACCTATTGCACAAGATACTGTATTACTGCATCGCCTAAATGACCAGGGGAACTTCCTTTATTGCACTCACTTTAATTAAATGAGAAGGGGCACTTCTTTACTTCCTTTCTTTGACTCATTATTAAATGGGCAGGGGAACTTCCTTTACTTGACTCACAATTACTTAATGAGCATGGGAGCTTTGGTTATTTGACTCAATATTACTAAAGGAGCTTGGGAACTTCCTTCATTTGACACAGTATTACTAAATAAGAAAGGGAGCGCCCATTTGACATATTATTACTAAATAAGAAAGGGAATGTCCATTTGACATATTATTACTAAATGAGTAGGGACACTTCTTCCATTATTAAAGATATTAACTCTCAAAATATAAATAAAAAACTAGCTACAATGTCAAAACAAATGCTTTAAAACATTTGCACTGTCTTTTCTCTGTTTCTAAAGCCAAATATAAGACATACCTTTTTGTTATTGACTTCAATAGTTTCTTTGGCCATTCGTAAATCATTTTCTGTTCCCCGCAGCCTTTCGAGAACTCTGAAGTTTTCTTCCAACTGTTCTTCATACAACTGAAAGAAAACATACTGCTCAATACACAAAATATAAATTCTGCAGTTGTTGTTTGTCGTTTTGTGTCACTATTAATCCCTATTAAGAGGGTGGGTACAGACAAGTTAAAGCAGGGGAATTGAGGCTGGATGCCCTCCAAAGTTGAGTGTTCTAACTACGGTGCTGCTGCAGCCCCCTAGAATGCCAATTCTAAATTATTATTTTTTCAAAAAAAATAAACAAGATAGCAAATTCATTAAAGATACAGGAGCTGTGGCCAGACAGTACGGGGAACAACAACCAGCACCACTTTTGCCATCAACACAACATCCACTCCCCTGAGATCTTTGAAGGAAAGCCTGAGATTGACAGCGGCCTTCTTTGGGGCCTCTGAACTGTTTTGCCAGGCAACTTAGGAGCGACAACAAATGAACAACTTTCAAATGAGCCAGAATATTCATTCAGTACACTATAGCGAAATAAACACAAGGGCGGAAAAGTGTGACATACAATAAACGTGCTAAAATCTATTAGAATTTTGGTAGTGAAACAATGAGGCAAAGTGAGGGTGTAGCCTCCCATTTAGGACACTCCCCTACAGGGTATCAAGTATAATATATGGCAACAAACTTTAGGTACAGAATAATTTGTATTATACAGTATACTATATCAATCACGATCACAATTAAATAATGTAATAAAGTATCAAAGTATATATTATAATAACAAGCTTCATTAAATATTAACTGGTGAATTCGAGTTACAAATGCACTCAAACTAATAATGAATTCAACATATAGATCATACTTAGAATAATGTATTATAGAAGATAATTCAACATTAACAAAAATAACACGTTTAATTTAGCAAAATTAATCATAATATGTTCTCTTAAGGAATAAATGAAGATTAGCTCACTTTTTTGTAGTCGATGTCTCCATTCTCTGGACCAACCGAAGAGCCCCTGGATGATGGTCTGCTGTTCAGGGCGGATGAACCAAGTGAAGTTGTGGATCCTTTTGTTGTCTCTCCTTTCTCACTCACAGACTGGAATAAATTAAGGTCAAAGGTTAACTCTGACAAAAAGAGATAAAATATAATTCTAAAGATATTTTTTTTTATTTCAGGTGGTACTAATAATTCCCATTCGATTGAGGAAGAACACAGAAAGATGAGCTGGGGAAGTATGGCTGGGTGCTCTTCCTACTGCCCTGCAGTGGGTTGAAGACAGGTGTGTCACTTCCCAAGTCGAGCGCTGTATTCACTGTGCTACTGTAGCCCATCAAAGTATAATAAATGCTGTGCTTTCAGGTAAACTGGAACATCTCTTAGATATGTGGCAAAGGAGTTACTATGTTGCAACAAGGAACAAAAATAACATTTGTCAGCTGGCTTTATAGGGCTCTTAGGAAAGCAAATAAGATAAAATAATTAACAACAATATCCACCAGACAAGTTTCCAAGAAAGAATATCAAGGTAACAATGTAATGAAGAAAACCTTGACAAGTATATCAAAATCAAATATCATTAAGATGCACAATGTATCATCTAATATAGCATCATCATAAAATCTATTGGATCTTTCAGTCAGGGGTCACCATAGCAGATCAATCATCGCCATATCGCCCTATCCCCTGTATTTTCCTCCGTCACACCACACACCCTCATATCCTCCTTCACTACCCTGAAGTTACTATTTATTATTTCATCCTTCCTTCCCAAGTAAGGCAATACAGTTAAGAATAGGTCTTCTTAAAACAGGCAAAACAAATGTTTTCCTTTAACTTCAGTGCCGAAAGGAAAAACAATGAGTTCTATTCCTTATGAACAAAATGAAGCCGCCTATGGATTTTGTTTTAACGTTTTACCTAACACTATTAATCCTCACTATGGGGGTGGACACTACCACGTTGGAGCTAGAAAATTAAGCATAGATGGCCTTCCTAACGCCCTGCGATGGGATCAATTGCAGGTCTGTCACCTCCCAAGTCGAGTATTATATCGACAACTCTTGATAATGCAAAAATAGAAACCGAGATAAAGAAGCATTTATCAAAATAAGACTGACGTCACAGAACTACCAGGGCATTTGCATAAGAGAAGTATGAAATCTGATAAAATTATTATTATTATTATTATTATAAGATTTTTAAAGTTTCATCGTCAACACATAAATGTTATAAAAATACAAGGTGAATTCAAACTGTATTATAATATTCAAGCAGATACTATTATTATTATTATTATTATTATTATAATTATTCCGCTAATACTATGAAAGCAATATAAAGCTGTATAACAAAATGGGCACCTTAGAGATACCTTCTTTGAGAAGTCAATAATAATAATAAATTTAACTATACAGCCCTTTATCTCATGTCATTCATACTTTAATCATGCTGATGGCAATTCTGCTCTCAGGATAAAAATACAAGTGCATTAACTGATACATAAAGCACTTATAAAGATGTTAAAAAAAAAAAAATACCTTTTTATAGTCCCTGAGAGTCATGGCTAACAGTAGTGAGAATGATTCTCTCCTCTTGTCTCAAACACCGCCTTTGTAACGCAACTTACATAAAAAAAAAAATTAACAAGAGTCCCAGCTGAGGCAACAAACAGTACAAAACACAGAAGTGGAGGCACTTCACATGAGAGAAATCTCTATCTCAAACAGCATCTTTGGAATATGTTGTTACACTGTTGAGTATTCTAGTTTTCATCTTTGGCATTTCTGGAGGGATATCATATATATATATATATATATATATATATATATATATATATATATATATATATATATATATAATATTCTTTTTTTTTAAGCTACGAAAATAAACACTGAAAGAAATAACAAGCAAAACACATTGCACAGCTTCAAGCACCAGCGGAGTGGGCTGTTAACAGCGCTAGCAAAACAACAATCAAAATACAATAGTATCTTGTTGTCGTCACAACCGCAACACATCATAACCAAGTCGTTGTTCGTCTTCTCAAGACGACCTTCATGATTTTTTTTACGCGTCTTTAGATTTCATAGAGATGGCAGCGCCAGAGATCATACACACACTAGTATATCCAACTGTTCATTTGAACACGCACATACACAGGGCTTGTCTCCATAAACACCACAGAGGATAGAGTAACGGCGTTTTTTTAAACGTCTACACCCACACAGTTTTCCTAACACTTTCTCTTGCCGATCAACGATACATATATATATATATATATATATATATATATATATATATATATATATATATATATATATATATATATATATATATATATATATATATCAGCTTTCATTATTTATGTAGAGAAATTTTATCGTGTAATGAGTTAGTGAATGTGAAGAACGAATTTTCTAATTTACAAATATACTAACAATTCACAATCGCATTAACTAAAAAAAAAACACCGCACACTATATAGATTTCAAGTTTAAAATCACATCATGAAAATTATACGAAAACTTGCGGGGAAAAAATCCAGTGCACACAAACTCGAAGACTAAAATCAACACAATGGCTAAAATCCAGAGCCAGACGGTTTGTCAAAACCACAACAAGTCGTGTTTCAAGAGGCAATGCCTTCCTGAATTTGGCAATGAAACGTCACATTACAGTTTCTAAGTATATCCTCGCGTTAACACCGCACTTCTAAAGTCCTCTGAAAGAGTTTCAATTCTGTAAGGCAATGAGACACAGCTGTCTGAAGTGTTTTCATAACAGGTGACACTCGGTGATGCCGCATACGAGTCTTGTTGCGTGAGAGAGAGAGAGATACCCGACGTATAGGGCGTCCTCCAACTGACACTTTAGTGGATAGGAGTTTGGGAGCTAGCTCTTACCAGAGCGTATCTAGGAGGTTCTTCCAGTATTCATAGGCCAGTCCTACACGATAACCCCCCCCCCCTTACTCTTCACCCTCGCTATCATCACTACCCCATCCCATACCACCACAAGGCACTAACCCAAAGGACCCCAACCAACCTGCACACACACACACTACCTCCCTAGTATCAATTGAGGATCCCACATAACAACTACTCATCCTACACTAACACATGGTCCCGCCCCCGGTCTTCCCCTTCCCCACATCCCAATCAATCCTCCAATTTCTCCTCAGGGGGCAATACTCCAGGAGCCAAGCGAGGGAGGGTGAGATGGGGGCTGTGCTTCGAAATTCACCCCAGGGGCTCAACCCCCCATCACTTACTATACCCCATCTCCTCATCGGCCTTAACCTCACACTCACTTCTCTCCCTCTCTCAACCTTCCTCACCCACCCCTCTCACGAACAATACGTAGGGCGCTATCTAATTCCTCAACACTTTCAAATAAACAATATCGGAGAATAAGGAAAGATTCAATAGCTTTATAACAATTAAAAAAAAACAATCTTCTGTTATAGTGAAACGGTGTAAAAAAAAACAACAACAACACACACACACACACACAGCACCAACTGAAGTTCTGCAAAACAAGGAATTGAGTAACAGAACCTTTTACTTATTCTTACGTCATTGTATTTCCGAGTAAATATTTTCCAATTCACGATTCATCCACTAGCTAAGTAGCAAACGTTATAAACTTCTACGTGGGTGATTCTGGTAAACATTGATAATAAGATATGAAGGATATCAGAGGGAGTAATATTTAATCTCTATAATCGTTCTGATCAAGGATCTGGTAACGAGATACTCGTTTAAAATATATGTTGAGTGATCAAAGTCAATAATAATAATAATAATAATAATAATAATAATAATAAACATCTCTAACACTCATCTGTATTAAACAATCGAAAGAAAAAAAATCTATAAAACTACAAAATATTATATCGCACTTTAAAAAAAGGGGGGGGAGGTCTTCCTCTTCATAAGGCGAATATCGGCAGATATCAAAAGGTATTTAAATGTCAATTTCATGAAACGAAGTCCCGCACTATTTAAAGAATATATTTCTAGGCACAGTTCTATTGAAGTATTTAACTACAAAATATACACATCCTCATCAATAAATCTAGTGTGTGTGTGTGTGTGCGTATTACATTAGACAAGTCAATATATCACAAAAAATTACGTCTAAAGAACAGTTTTGTAGTAATATTTTAGTCACGCTAAACAATCCTTAAAGCGAAGAAAATCGACCATTTTTGCCGGGGGGGGGAAATATATATATATATATATATATATATATATATATATATATATATATATATATATATATATATATATATATATATATATAATATATATATAATATATATATATATATATATATATATATATATATATAATAAAATTTATTAAGACGGCCATGAATAAAAATATCTTCGATCCACATTTTCTTGTGAAACAGACGTTCATCGCAATAAGCCTAAGAATAGGCCATTTTAAGTAAACGAGAATCAAGAATCGTGCAAAAGAAGCCACAGATTACCAGACAGAAAGCTGCAGTTTTACACAGACTTGAAACCACTTTCACACAACCACAGAAATGCATTCGTTCTACTTCCTTCCTTGACAACCAAGTCATTACTGTATTATCACTATTGTTATCATAGTTGTTGTTATTATTATTATTATTATTATTATTATTATTATTATTATTATTATTATTATTGGTTGACGTTAAGGCTAAATTTAGATGACAAAGGCCCGATTTCTTAAACAGTGTAAACCTAGGATACCATATTGTTAGTTAGTTAGACATACAAATGGATTTCATAAACGCATCTGAAGCGGTTCTGTGTATGGCTAGGATCCCGTACGAATCCTAGCCATACACAGAGCAGCGTCAGAGGCATTTATGAAATCCATTTGTGTGTCTAGCTAACTAACAATATGGTTTAAGAAATCGGGCCAAGGATACAAGTATAATGCTCTTAACTCTGGAAATTAATGTGTACGAATAGACATAATCATACATACGCTAAGAAATCTTCATTAACACACACGAGAAACTAAAAGTCGTCAAAATGTAAATATGACCAATGGTAAAACACACACATACACACGCATCTTAAGAAATTACAAGCAATATTTATTAAAGTGTCATGTAAATTTAAAGAAAAAAATTCTTTAATATATATATATATATATATATATATATATTATATATATATATATATATATATATATATATATATTCCAATTGAGGATAAAACTTTACATAATCATAAATAAATATGATTATGGGTATATAAACAATGCTTTGTCGTATATAAGATGTTGCAGGAAAGCTGTGACCATGTGATAAGGGCCTAAACGCAACATTGTGGCACAGTGGTAGCAACTGTGGCTGGTAATATACTGGTCACAGATTCGATCCTGGCCCAAAGTTTGATTAGCTTTCACTGTCTCATGTCGTTTCTGATTTAATTGGGCAGATAATGGGAAGGAGTTTCGGTGATTTCCTACAGGTCTACCTAATTATTCAGCTAATGCCTGGAGATCACTGGGTCCACGAGACCGGAGAGGGGATTTGGGCCCCGGATGTGGTAAGTATATAGTCGGCCACTAGTGTTATCACTGTCCATTGCCTCTGCCTTTCAACAGAGAATAGCCTTTTAAGGACGAGGGCGACACACGTTTCTTTTAACCTACCCAATCTTTGGCACCACTCCCCAATACTTTTTACCCTGGGGTTGGCACCACTTCCCCATACTTGTTTTTACCCCGGGGTTGGCACAACTTCCCCATACTTGTTTTTACCCCGGGGTTGGCACAACTTCCCCATACTTGTTTTTACCCCGGGGTTGGCACAACTTCCCCATACTTGTTTTTACCCTGGGGTTGGCACTACTTCTCCATACTTGTTATTACCCTGGGGTATCCCCTTATTAGTACCTAGGAACGAGGGAGACGCATTCCTTTGCCTTCAATCTACCCATATTTGGTCCTACGTCTACATACTCTTTCTACCTTATGGTCTTACCCTATTGCTACCTACAGACGAGAACAACATCTACTATTGTCCTAGTTTACCTAATCTTAGATACTAGTTCAAAACACGTATTTTACGGTACGGCATAACACATGGATCAAGGTAAAAGGACCTTAACTCTCTCTTTACATTAGGATTTCTTTTCAGTGTGTTTGTTATTAGGTAAAATATTGCGGAGCACAAATAATGGGGAAAAAATGGTAATTCCTTAAGGAAAACGGAAGAATCAATCCTTCCCTGCTCGGAAATGTTGTCAGTACAGCTGTTCATTCGTCAGCATATTCTGACTCTTGAAACAAAGTGGACAACCTCCATGTCTTTTAAAATTTATATTTGTTTATTTATCAAACATCCTCCTCTTACTACTGGGACTACTAGAATAATTAATAATAATAATAATAATAATAATAATAATAATAATTATTATTATTATGAATCGTATATCCACAACAATCCCAAGACTGTCAAAAGTGCGTATACATACATGAAATTAACATGTATGAATGTAACCGCTTACACATCTCCCAACCTTGCAATAATTATCTAAAGAAAAGACAATTATTCTGGATGATTAGTAGCGCTTGAAATAATAAGAAAGATGACTATCGCTCACTATTCGCTCTTTTTAAAAAAAGATATGCTCTAATTAATATAAATAATGACTATGCTGAATAAATCCATTCACTAGAGAGTTCACAACGAAATGTATATCTCTCTCTCTCTCTCTCCATTGTTTAATTTACGTACTCATGCGTGTGTGCGCGCGAGTGCGCTTGTTTATATATATATATATATATATATATATATATATATATATATATATATATATGTGTGTGTGTGTGTGTGTGTGTGTGTGTGTGTGTGTGTGTGTGTGTGTGTGTGTTCCCCTGCGCGTCGTAAAAGTCGACTACATGGGGAGGGGAGGGAGTGGGAATCCCCTCCTCTGAAGTGTCTAGATATTTTGCTTTGAATCGGCCACCCCCATTATAAGGGGGAATGTGGCAACTGTATATATATGAACAGATCCAAACTTTGGTATGCATAAAGAGAGAGAGAGAGAGAGAGAGAGAGAGAGAGAGAGAGAGAGAGAGAGAGAGAGAGAGAGAGAGAGAGAGAGAGAGAGAGAGAGAGAGAGAGAGAGAGAGAGAGAGAGAGAGAGAGAGAGAGAACCGTAACACTTTATCTTGAAGATCAAATTCAGCAAAAATACAGCGAAAATAAACATTGAAATTCGACCAACCAAAGGTAATATAACCCAAAGATTGATTGCTGAGAACGAAGGCATCATACAAATAGAGCAATACACAACACAGACTACTAAGCCTTCCCTCGTGAAGAGATGCAGGCACATCAGGGCGAAGAGAATGGTAAACGTATATGGATGGAACTATGTGATGGCTTCAAGTTTCAATGTGATAGTCCACTGAACACTACATAGTCTATTCGACGAAACAGTAAGAAACCACGAAATCAAAACAAGCAACATATTAAGGGCTACCACATACTAATCTCTCTCTCTCTCTCACACACACACATCTGAAAAATATAATGAAAATAACTAAAAGAAAAACGAAAAAGAACTGACAAAGATTTCTATAGGGACAGAGGCGATGTAAACAAAGATGCAAAAGACCGAATCAAGGATACTTCAACGTGCGATCTCCCGGGATTATTCCTTACATGCCTTGCTGTTGGTATTCCGGTTTTACGTCACGGACTCCCTTTTCTACCAAGGGCTACATGCCTATAGACGGTAATAGTTAATGGCATAATTAATTATGCTACTCATGAATCAGGGAACTCTTTTTTTTTATGAGTGTGACACCGGGACAGGCAAAATCTGCCATCATTAATAAAGGCCCGGGCACGAGAAAACACCATGACGAAGAAAAAGAAATAGGTTAAGGACAAGACAGAGATGAGGTAATGTAGGTTACGTTCGGCTATGTGAGGATAAAAGACTACATTATATGGAGGTAAGACTGTATATTCAAATTGCACCATTTCTACCTTGGTTCGCAGTTAGTTTTTCCAGGGGTACTGAGATGGCTCACCAAAAAGTATTTTAAACAGAAATTCATTCTTAATTGCTAACGATGTCAATGCTACAGCTTAATAAAGTCATCAAAATGTAAATATTTTTTTTATATCCATTGCAACAGTACTAATGACGAAGTAGTCTGACTATACTACAATTCCAGATTCAGTGTCAGATGAAAGGGGCGTACGGAAAGATGGTTTTATAGCTCAGGGGGGTAATTAACGGAAAAAAGTTTGAGAAACCCTGGACTGTAAAGGATGGTAAAGGTTCGGTACTGGTGTCAATCGTCTGTCAAATAACCCTTGCCAACTCAGCAGTAATTAAGAGTACAATATTGGGAAATAGCATCATGAGCTCAGGTAAAAGACTATGTTTTTTGTGTATCTCTGTCAAGTCACTCTGCTTCTTAAAAATAAACAAATAAACAATATAACTAAGTTACTAAACAAATATATAAGGCAGACTCTCATAAAATACATCTACCACTCTTCGCCGATGACAGAGAGCAACATTTTAAATTGGCAAATTTAAGTGGTTTAAAATCATTCAATTACAGAACTAAGAGGCAGCTGGATGATGTGAAGTGGAGTTGCTCTCTCTCTCTCTCTCTCTCTCTCTCTCTCTCTCTCTCTCTCCAAATGTCAGGACCGGGGGGACCATTTGCTGGTTGCAATGGGAATATATTTATATTAAAAATACACTTAAAGTAATACTACTACTAATAATAACAATAATAATAATAAAAATAACTTTGGAACTCTCACATATCGTCACAATGACAAGACGTGATTTTTGCACTGCCCATATTATTATTATTATTATTATTATTATTATTACTATTATTATTATTATTATCATTATTATTATTATGTATTTTTTTTCCAAAAAACTATTTAAATATAAACTATTCTGTGCTTATCAGGAGAAATCCTTTCCCCAAGCACTAAGCTGTGAGCTTTGAAATCTTCCATGCAAGCGTTGTTTAGCTTGAAGCAAACAAGTAATACCACTGCGTGCAAGAATAAATCAAGTGCCTTAAATTATTCCGAGTTGGGAGTTTACATGCACCCTCCCCCTTAAGTCCCGTTCTACTGTTACATTCCCCCTTCACATACACAAGGAGCAGACTTCGTAGTTTTCCACCAACGTGATTATAATCTCAATATCACCCCAAAAATGCATCGCACGTCCAGCAACAACCATCTTTAATCAGGTTGCAAATAATAATTTTTACACGTTTTCACATTTAGTATGGATCTGAAGTAAAGGTATTAGGCTATATATGCTCATTTTAAGAAAAGTGACGTACCTACCCCAAGGTCTGGAAAAATAAGAAACCAAGTACAGAAACAGCAACAGTTTTGATTTGAAGCAACTTCAATTACTGTCTTTTTATGAAACCAAAACCAAAACTTTAATAAAAATTATATAGATTAAATAGTCAAATACTAAGTTGAGCTTTAAAAAAAAAAAAAAACTGACGGACTTTATCCTAAAAAAAACACACACACAAACAAAAGTTAGAGAAAAGAGACGACAAATACCAAACATCGAAACCATTTAAAGTTTCCAATCTTATCAGTTTTAAAGAGGCGATAACTCAAACGCGACTGATTTGAAAACAACCAAGACGCGGGCTATTCCGAATCGTAAAATTTTCAAAACAAGTCCAAAACCTGTCTCATACCCGTTTTCATCGTTTCCTGCTCGACCGGTTTACCTTTCACAGCATCCAATGTTAGTCTTTTATTAGACGCCATTCGCAGCGCTAAAGTACATTTATATTCAATGGCTGTCCGAACCATTTACTCTGTTTGACTTATCATTTACAATGAATTATTCTGCATGAAGGAGCTAGCCAGATAAGGCTATAATGAGAAATTAAAACGTGCTGTTGTTGTCTAAATTTTCACTCAAAGTAGAAACAGGTCATAATGAACCCGCACACGTCTCGCTCCAGGGAAAAGCTGTTGAGAAAAAAAATACGACAACGAATTCACTTATTTCACCATTACCTATTATTATTATTATTATTATTATTATTATTATTATTATTATTATAAGCCAAGCAACCATCCCTGTTGGAAAAAAAGTCAAAAGACTATTAACCAGTTAGCTCCAGAGGGGGGAAGCAACTTGGTGAGAAAAAGGGAAAAAAAATAGAAAAAAAAATATATCAAACGGTACAACTTAGTACTGCAATGGCCATATGAAAGAGGTCACTGACATGCCACAATAGAATAAACCATTTAAATGCCATATCTAGAATAGAAGAGGGGAGCGGAAAATATTAAATTTCCATGTCAAATCAATAACTTTTTTAAGAGCTTATACAGTCAGTTAGTCAGTCTCTCTCTCTCTCTCTCTCTCTCTCTCTCTCTCTCTCTCTCTCTCTCTCTCATAAAAAATAAGCAGTAGGGGTGGTCTACCAAAAGCAAGAGATGTAGTAGTAGTAGTGGAGGTCCTGGAGGGGGATTGAAGATGGTTGGGATCATGTATGAGGGGGGAGAGAGGGATGGAATTAGAAGGAATAAAATGGAAAAGATGTAGTAGTGGTGGATGTCCTGGAGGGGGATTGATGATGGTGGGGATTATGTGTGAGGGAGAGAGAGAGGGATGGAATTATAAGTAATAAAATGGCATATATCCCAAGTGGTTGAAAGGGCTTTTAAAGCACCATTAATTCGTCTCGGTGAGGTAAGTGTGCCATTATGATGATAAGAGGCTCTCAAAATCATAGAAATTTATGGATTGCTTCAGTACTAGAAGATATAATATGGCCCACGTCAAGAACAACAGTAGAACACTTGAATAACTCTTAAATATATCTTACTGAATATTTCTTTCCTTAATGGATATTACGTTAAACTGATACTTTTATGGCGCCGCTTTTTCACTATTAATCCCCATGCGAATGGGGGTGGACACAGGTCCCAATTGTTATTTCAACTCAGAAAAAAATCTGTAGTCATAATTATAGTGGGTATGAAATTCTGATATTATATTATAAGATTTTTTTTTGCCTACATTTCACTATAAATTAATATACAAATGCATTTTGAAGCAATGGCAGTGGAGCAGCGATAAACGTCTATTTACAAGAATTCTACGCATGTCTGATAAGGAGAACTGTGGAGCGGATCTTGTTGCCCTATTGAGGACTGACTTCCTCAAGATACTATTCCCTCTTCCACTCCATACATCTAATGGTATACTCAACAGCCAACTACATTTACAGGTTGAGCCTACCACATACAAGACAATACCAGACACTCCTTATACTCCTACTACTACTAATATACCTTCTATTACTACTACTCCTAATACTCCTACTACTCAAGTCATATGTGTGGGTGGATGAGGGTATAAAACTGGCACTGCTACTGCTACTCCTGCTGTTATTACTACTTTTCCTCCTCTTATTACTACTCCTGCTGCTATTACTACTATTCCTCCTCTTACTACTACTACTAATGCACATGTCATAGGTCATGGTTACCTTTCCTCCACAAACACCTCCCCCCCTTCCAAAGCACTCAAAAGGTTAAAGCTCAGAGCCATATGTAACCATCATGACCTCGGCTCTAGGCAAGCACGGTGCCTGCCGATGCATGACAATGCATAATACTGGTAAGACAGGTATTGTTTGCTTGTCTTCCATTGTCGAAAGGAAATTATTATTATTTATTATTTATTCTTTTTATATGATTTGTGTGGTCCTTATCTGGCTAGTACAGTGGTAACGCGCTGGCTTCGCATTCACGAGGTCGAAAGATCGGTCCCCGTCCAAGACCGAGAGTTTAAGCTGTTTACTGGCAGGAACTGCTGTGGGTGGACATCACAGTGGGGGGTTGGGGCTTGTCCTGGCTGACGAATACCCATTGTAAAATGGAAATAAAGTTTATTATTATTATTATTATTATTAGTCTCCGTGGCAAAATGGTAGCGTCTGCGACTCTGAGGCGGCAGGTCGAGGGTTCGCGCCCCGTCAAGGACTGAGGTTAGTAAGGGCATACACTCAGGGTACCGATTACATCTGCCAAAATAAGTCCTTCGTAAGAAGGCAACCGTCCTAGCCCTTAGTAGCAAAGGGAGTTCGTGACGTAAAACCGAATCCATCGTGGTCCTTATCTAGGTCGCCCTCCCAGCCGAGGGTTCGTGAAGATTTTGCAAATATATCTATAATAAGTGTATTCACCAAGCCTTCTGAGTTAACAGGGGCTAGCATATGGGGAAAGTCACAGCTATATCCTAGTGACCGTCGGCGATGGGACGCTGTTCGAACAAATTGAAGAGGTGAATTCTCGACTAAGTGGTGTCTGTTGTTTCCTAGCCACTACCGAATTACGAGCAATTAATTGGAAATAGAGGGTCAAACTTGGAACCAAATGCTCTCTGACCTTAAGTAAAGTATGTATATGTATATATATATATATATATATATATATATATATATATATATATATATATATATATATATATATATATATTGTGTGTCTGCCGCTTTTATGCGTCACAATTAATCCCCATTCTAATGGGGGATAACGTAAGACGATTGAAGCTGGGAAATTAAGGCTGGATGCACATCCTATCGCTCTCCAGTGGACTCGAACACGTGTTTGCCACTTCCCGAGTCGAGTGTTCTAACCACTGCGCTATCACGGTCCCCGTATATACAAGGCGAGTGAACACTTTAGAAAAAAATCGAATTCATCAAAATGCTACAAAGATTCACTTACTAGAGATATCATAGCTCTAACAATAATAATAATAATAATAATAATAATAATATTCTATTCTATATACATTAGCCAGATCCCCTTATAAGGGGAGTGGTTGAGTCAAGGCAAAATACTCTGACTCTTTGCGAAGAGAAAATACAGAGGAGGGGATTCCCAGTCCCCTCGCTCAACCCCATTTATTCGACTCTTACGACAGGCAGGGGAACCGGAGGAAGTATTCTAGCCCCCAGCCCTCAGTGGAAATAAAAATAATACTATAAAGAGAGATGACAAAGATATTGTACTTATATAAAGTGCCATATGACGTCTAGTGATTAATCAAGGCTATTTTTAACTCTCTCTCTCTCTCTCTCTCTCTCTCTCTCTCTCTCTCTCTCTCTCTCTCTCTCTATATATATATATATATATATATATATATATATATATATATATATATATATATATATATATATCTTGTTATCAAAGACAGACCGTGTATACTGAGCCACAACTGACTTCACATATCTCATAAAGGCATTTAAAATAATGCCGTATAAAATCTAATAATAATAATAAATAAATAATGTTGATGCTGTTGTTATTTGCCGTTTTATGTTACTATTAATCCCCATGCGAATGGGGAGTAGCCACAGACAGGTAGGAGCTAGGGAATTAAGGCTAGCCTGTCCTGGTGTCAAAATCATAAAAAGAAAGAAAAGATATGATTATACGTACCGCATATCTATGGACAGAATAAAAATCTACGGGGTTTACCCGCCTCAAATGGAGTACTGACGTAAGTCGACAAATCTTGTTGATGACATTTGCAAGTTGTTAACGATGTGTGTGTGTGTGTGTGTGTGTGTGTGTGTGTGTGTGTGTGTGGTGTGAGAGAGAGAGAGAGAGAGAGAGAGAGAGATAGTACGTCACACTTCTATATATACTTCGTATTTATATACTTAAAGGCACGTGATATTACGCAAGGCATCTTTCGAAATAGCATCATTACGCGTTATAATATACTTGATATAAAGTTTATCATCATTTACATTTGATACATACACATATATATATATATATATATATATATATATATATATATATATATATATATATATATATATATATATATATATATATATATATATATATATATATATATATATATATATACATAATAATAATAATAATTGTCGCATGACTTCCGTCATGCTGAAGCCAGTCCGTCATGCTGAAGCCAGAATCTGAAACTTGTAAGCAATCTTGAGGGGTAACGGTTGGTCGAGGGCACAGATATTTTATTACAGTGTTTGTAGAAAGTGTCAAGGAGATATATGACCGGAACCGTGAGACTTAGGATCTGGCATCGAGAGGGTAGGAAAGGCCAGGAAGTTAGCCATTTCCTAAACCACAAGAAACACAAACTTGTGGCCCGTACGT
>JAXCGZ010015741.1:10000-49939 GCA_037179515.1 Halocaridina rubra | reverse complement strand
AAAACCAGATTTAATCTAACTCCAGGGCATTAGGAAGGGCATCCAGCCTTCATCCTTCAGCTCCAACCTGTCTTTGTCCAGACCTTTTTTATTTAGGATTAATTGTGACACATAAAATGTCAAAGATCATCATTCGACAGTGGAATATTTTATTTCATTCTTATTATTATTGCTATCATCATCATCATCGTCATCATTATTATTATTATTATTATTACTGTTTTTATTATTATTATTATTATTATTATTATTATTATTATTATTATTATTATTATTGTTAATATTATTATTATTATTATTATTGTTGTAGATTTGTTCTTTTAAAGAGCTTTTAGCAGAGGTGAGGCTTTGGTGGCATAGAATGTTGTCACAAGACTTTGATGTTCTTGCTGTAGAGTTGAATCTGTGCAAGGAGGCATTATACTATATAGCTATAACAGGAATATCTTGGTAACACCATAGAGATGTATTTTTTTACATTTTGTAATATCGGTCTCATTAATGATGAATGGTATTGTAACATTTATCATCAGAAGGAATGAATTGACTTTCTTTTATAAGACAACCTGTTGGTATAAGTGGCTCTCATCACTAGTAACTGAAGCAATGATTTATATGCTTTTCCTTTTTGGCCTACGCATGGAATTTTTGTTAATATAATTTATGCTTGTATACTTTGGTTATAATGGTATTATTACTACAATAGTGTACTGCATAAGAGGAGCATTGAGGAAGAAAAAGCATATTTTTCTAAGTGTCAGTGCAGCCCATCAGTAGTCTGTTCTCTGATGAACATGTAGCTTATTCTGAGTTAAATCTCTCAAAAAAGTTATGGAACAATAGTTCCAGCCACACACTGAATTTTTTAAGCAACGAGATCTTCTTAAAGATTCATTACATATATTATGTACCATAATTATTTTAGGTACTGTACTACGTATGATAAGCTCTAATGCTTTTATAACTTATATTTTTTCCTCACAGATTTCATTCTGAAGAATACATAGATTTTTTAATGCGTGTAACACCACAAAATGTTCAAAATTTTACAAAAAATTTGGGGCAATTCAACATGGCAGATGATTGGTAAGTTTTTCACATTTTAGAGGTTTATTTTTTATGAAGAAATTAAGAAAAATTTTACATATTCTAAGCTTTTGTAGCCTTCAGCTCTTTTAAGCTTGCGTAAGTTTGTTTAATGGCTTAGAATTGTAGTACTCCCTTCCTTGTAGAGTTAAAAAAAATTTTTTTACATATCTCCGTTTTCCATGAGGTGATGTTACCAAATATCTGACTAATACACCATTTTTTGGTAGTCTAGAAAATTGAAGTTAGGATATATATGGAAGGCTCATTTAGAAAAAAGTAGCTGTTGATACATTTTATATAAAAAATTCAGTCTAATCTTTATTGATGTAAATATGAATTTCTTTAATTATAATTTCTTTTTTAAAAAAACATATAGAAGTTATAGAGGTTTTGGATGTACAGTGTAATTGTAGGAACCCTGTGTTTTACAGAGTTCTCTTCAAGTCCCAGTGGAACTTGAAGGATTATGTTAAGGATTATGAGTGTATGCTAGTTATTACTAAAGCTCCCCCTATGGAGGAGGCAAGAATACCTACTTCATGTTCCCTGCTTGTTTTAAACGTAGACTAAATCTGGTAAAGTAAGTGGACTGGGATTCCCCCTCGTATTTCCTCCTAAATAGAGTCAAGTTTTTTGCTTTGACATAAACCACTTTATGAGGAGGATTATGGCTTTTATATATAAATAGATACTACAAAAGACATTATGATCCTCTGAGTAGAGGGTATATAACATAGTGTGCAGTTCTAGCTCACAGATTTGTTAACAGCTTTTATCTAATCCACAGCCCTGTATTCGATGGTTTGTATGATTTTTGTTCAATGTATACCGGGGCATCTCTAGAAGGTGCTGTGAAATTAAACCACAATTGCTGTGATATTGCAATTAACTGGTCAGGAGGTCTGCACCATGCTAAGAAATTTGAGGCTTCTGGTTTCTGTTATGTTAATGACATTGTCATCGCCATATTAGAAATGTTGAAGTAAGTGTTTGTGAGATTAAATTATTATTTGATACTTTGTTTGCTTTTAAAATTCTTATGAATATTAAAATTTGTTACCATATATTCTGTACTTATTGGATTCTTAAGATGTATGCTTTCATCACCTACTTTTTAGGTGAACTTCTCTGATAACGTGGTAAGGGGGATAGAGTACTAACAAGCTGTTATGCAGTAATAGATGTTTTTCATACTCATGAAATATAAACTTGAACCTCATCTTACATAGTTTTAAATAGCGAGGTTTTGAATATACATAGTTGGAAATATTTAAGAAAATAAATTTCAAAAAATTTCCCCTAAAATGCATATTGCAACGACTACAGTACTATTTTACATGAATTTAATTTGTATATGGCAATGTTTAAATATAGTATAGTAATCTAGGCATGATTAAAAGTATGTAGGATTGGAATAGATTATGTGCTAACTACATTTATATAAAGACTTTAAAAATAGGTGATTTTTTACATACTTGGGAAGTGATGGAAAAAGTTAATTGCTTAATAGGTGATTTTTACGTACTATGGAAGAGATGGAACAAATTTATAGTTTAAGATGAGGGACAACAGGGTCTATACCATCTATCTAGGTCTTGACTTAATTGAGCTCTAAAAATAAATTACATACTTTCAGATATCATCCAAGAGTATTATATATAGATATAGATATCCATCATGGAGATGGGGTCCAAGAAGCATTTTACCTTACCGATAGAGTTATGACAGTCTCTTTTCATAAATATGGAAATTACTTTTTCCCTGGGACAGGTCAGTATTAATTGAAAACAACTGTGACATTCTGTTTTTTTTGTGAAAAATCTCTAATTGTACAGTGCAATGATTTTATGAGTTATGCAATTTGTTATGCAACTTTTTGAAATTAGGAATATAAGTCTTCTTCTTGTATAATCATTGACTTGTCCTTCTTTCCTCCATCACTGTACATTATGTGCTGTACTTTCCTTAAAATGTTACGCACCTTTTATTGACAATAGGTTTTGCTTTCATGTGGCACTTAACTTGTTCTCTTTTTCCCTACAGGTGATATGTTTGAAATTGGTCATGAGAGTGGTAGATATTACTCAGTAAATGTTCCCCTTAAAGAAGGCATTGATGATGCTAGTTATAATCAAGTATTTAAACCTGTTATTGAGGTAAATATGATTCAATTTAACACCGATTTTCTGCAGTGCTGTATATCACTTTTAGATGGTTTTTAATCTGTAGCTACATACATATCAAGACTTCCACTTTTAAGCTAGCTGAGTTTTCATTATGAGCAACCCAATATTAACTACTATAAACATATAGTTATGGTATGTCATACAAGGAGAATATTTTATGAGGTCATTGGTGCCGGGGGATGCAGGTTAAGAAGGGCATCCAGCTTTCATCCTCCAGCTCCAGCATATGTATGTCCACCTTCATCCCAATAGGGACTAATTGTGACACATTCAATGATGCATCATCATGCGTTGAATTTTACATTAAGCATGTATGATGTACTATTAAGATTTCTTGTGAACAAGTCTTCCATGGTGGTTTTCATAGTGTGTATATATATATATATATATATATATATATATATATATATATATATATATATATATATATATATATATATATATATATATATATATATATATATATTATGTATATATATATATATGATATATATATATATATATATATATATATATATATATATATATATATATATATTGCCTTAAATATGGAATGTATGTTAATGTAATTAATATCATATTCAAGTGTTATGCATGGATATATTGGTAGTGGTGAAGACGAGGTCCACCTTTTCATTTTTGTGTGCCTTATGGGGGAACAGAAAGAAGTGGGTAATATGAGTCTAATAATCGTTCACTCCCTTAACTTCGTTGTTTTCCACAGACTGTAGGAGGGGGAGCCGTGGAAGCTCAGTGGTAGAGTGCACGAGTCTATTTTAGGTTCGATCCCTTCGCAGGGGGTTAGGAAGGGCTGCCAGCCTTAATCCCTCAGCTTTAAAATGTTTGTGTCTACCCCCATTTGATTGGGAACTAATAGTGACTCACAAAATGGCAGACTATAATTCTTAAGGAGGAGGCAAATACAGTTAAAGCATTTTGAGTCCTTGTTGTCCCAATTTTTTTGTTGCAGTTGTGGCCACTTCTGTGTTGTCAGAATATGGTAGTGCAATGTAATTTTTTTCTTTTTTTTGCCTCAGTTACTCCTCTTAGCTCCTCAGAGGTAAAGGATTGCTACAGTTCCCTCCCACTATCCTGTTTGGGTCACCCAAAGGGTAGATGAGCAAGATCTGCTGTGAGTGCCAAGAGCCATAGCTGTACTTGATAAATATATATTTTAATCAAAAGATTGATGCAGTTATCTTTGCAGGCTGTGATGGAGTACTATCGTCCTACTGCAATTGTTCTCCAGTGCGGAGCTGATTCCCTCTCTGGAGATCGTTTGGGGTGCTTTTCTTTATCGACCAAAGGCCATGGGTAAGTCTTAGACCTCATCATTTATACTGTCTGAGGTTGTGATTTTTGCTAATGTTATGAGTAGAAGCAAACAGTTTGACTCTTTGTAGGAGGAAAATACTAAAAGTAGATGATTCCCTCACTCCTCCTCTTTTATTTGACTTTTACGACACATAGGGGAACAGAGAAGTTGTATTCTTATCCTCCCAGCAGTGACAAATATATCATGTTTTCTAATAATTATTTTTGCCTCGTAATGGCACCGTGACCATCATATTATTAGTATTATTTTTCGTATCAGAAAATAACTAACAGAGTAGGCAGGAATGTTCAGGTTACTTTTGTGACCGTCACGCTGGAATCAGTGAGATATGGCTATCATATTTTTCTTTATGTAATATGATATATGGCCTTTTGCACTTTGTTGAAAACATTGACAGTTTTTACTATTTATTTTCTCCTCCATACAGAGAGTGCGTAAGCTTTACAAAAAAGTTTGGTGTTCCACTTTTAGTCGTTGGAGGTGGTGGTTATACACCAAGAAATGTTGCAAGATGTTGGGCTTATGAAACGGGTTTATTGGTAGACACTGATATGCCAGTTGAAATTCCATACAATACAGGTGAGTCAGAATATTCTTTATTCATTATTTGTATTTTTTTTTTTTTTTTTTTTTTTTTTAGTGTGCCACCGAGACAAGCAAAAACTGCCCTCATCAGTAAAGGCCCGGGCACAAGAAAATACCAAGATGAAGGAAAAGAAAAAGGTTAAGGACAAGGCAGAGATGAGGTAAACGACAGACAGAAAAAACAGTCAAAGTACAGAGGACCCAGAGATATGGAGGACTAGGCTCTGAGATGACGATAGATCTGCTTTTTGAAGGATGATCGGTCATAAGAATTAGGAAAGATAAAAGGAGGAAGAGAGTTCCAGAGTCTGGAGGTAGATGGAAAGAAGCAGTCGCTGCACCGACCAATCTGCGAGCTACATATCTCCACACAGTAGTTGTGAGATGAGGCCGTTTGGCGAGTGTTATGCGGCCTCGGCAGTGGGGGAGGGATGCATCTCGCCAACTCATCAGAGCAGCGATAGAAAAGAGAAAGGGAAGATACCTCATGGCAAAGAGAGAGAGAATCCAGCTTAGAAGTAAGAGAAGGATCATTAATGAGTCTGACTGCCTTAGAGTCAATCCTATCAAGGAGATAAGTATAAGAAGAAGCACCCCAGATGTGTGAGCAGTATTCTACGCAGGGAAGGATAAGACCTTTATAAAATTTAAGGTTAAAAAGATTGGGCAGAAAGTGTGATAGCCTTGCAACATCACTTTTATGTGTCAGAATTTGTCCCCTTTTGAATGGCGGTGGTTGCAGACATGTTGGAGCTAGTGGATCAAGGCTGATTAGATTTTATGGAAGTACAATAAAAAAGCAATATTTGAAGTTACAGAACTTTATATTACAGTACTCCCTCATTTATCGCAGGGGTTCGGTTCCGGGACCCGCCGCGATAGGTGAAAAATCGCTAAGTAGGAACACCATATTTATTATAGGCATTTTACATTTATTTTTACCTTTACTGTATAAACCCTCCCTGCACTGTTAACAAACTACCCTTTACTTTAATAATAACAGCACGCAAGTGTAAATTTATATGAACGTGATATTATGAAGATTGAAAAAAAGCATTAAGAACAAACTGCAAACAAACTTTCGATATAATATCGTCAGGGAAATAGCGTGTAGAGAATATATATATTTCATTTAAGTTTCCCAAGTACAGTATGATATGCGTTTTCTTTGTACGAATTGTATACGTTTTCTTTTTCTCTCAGCTGACTTTATTTACGTTAAGATTTTGTGCAGCATGGTCGATAGTTAAAATAATGTTTAGAACCAAGGAATATTAATAATACTATAGTCTTGAAAATTATGGAGAATTTTTGGAATAGACATCATGAAAGTAATGCAGAGGTATATTAAAACCTAACAGAGAATTTCAAGGTTTGCCGTTCACCTAGCAAACAAACAAACAAACATATATTTCCATTTTTTACGATGGTTATTTTTATATAATTAAGAGTAACTTATAAGTAGACATGTAATTGAACTAATAAGTAAGAGGGTAATACATACAGTTAAATTAAATGTAGCTTTCTTGGAAAATAATAATGCTGTAATAAAAATGTCAGCAATAATGTTGATAATACAGTAGTAATAATAACATTTGCTGTAGCATCGTTATCAGCATCATCATCATATTTGTTTTTCTTACAATGAGAATAATTAGTTCTTAACTTAGAGAACAGAGAAGTCGATATCAGTTTACACATAGAGAGGTTAGTGTTTAGGGAAATTGCATAAATCATTAAGTTTAGTTTATGTGTGAGCAGCAACTATTTGTCCAAAAGAAAAGTATATAGATTGCTTTTAAAGGCTGCGAAGGAGGATGCATTTTTAAGATGGTTCATGGCACCAGCCACACTGAATATTCTTGTCTAGTCACTACACATCTTTTATAATCCCTTCACATCTGACAGGTCATTACACTCTCCTTCTCTGTTTCTCTTTACTTTATGTATTATTCGTGCCCAGGCTCGATAAAGGCTGTTGTATTTTATGATTTTATGGCCCATCCTGGGTGTCAATCATTAATTTTTTTTTTCTCGCAAAATAAATCCGCGATGCACTGAATTTGCAATAGGTGAATTGCGATATAGCGAGGGATTACTGTATTTTAAGGTATATCCATGGCATGAAGTTACTCTTGAGATGTTTAAGTATTTTATATGAATTCATGGCTTTTAGAGACTGCACTCATATGTAACAGTAGCTTAATGGTTGGTGAATTAATGTTTGCATTCTTTTATGTTTTGCCTTATATATATGATTGAATTGTGTGTGTTTTAAATTATGTATATATAATTAGTCCTTTAAAGCGTAATTTGGTAGCCTTTTTTTACCAAAGCTTGTTAATCATTGCACATTAATGTATAAAGCTCTGTGTTTTCATGCTTGGTGTCTTACATGCTCATACAGTGGCCACATTCTTCTTTTAAGGGGGGTTGGCTAAGTCAAACACACATTCACTAGAAGCTAATATACCCCGATAACTCCTCTTAACTCCTAGGGAATATAGATCTGGCACAATTGTCTCCCCCTCGTGCGGTAATTGGGTAAAGATCTTATGCCATGAAGCCTTTAGCCACTGCTGGTTTACCCCCTCTGCTTTATCTCATGGTAATCCCCCCACATCCACCCATCCCATTTTAGCAAAACTTGCCCACATAATAATACTATTTGGTATTATTTTAGGCATAATATACTCCTTTATTACTGTAAATTTTATGTGAAGGTAAGTATTATACTTGCACTCAAAATTGAATTTGATTTTTTTAAATACCCAAACAAACTTATTATTTTTTGTTATTTCAGAGTACTTCCAGTATTTTGCCCCTGATTTTTCACTGCATCCTGAGGTCATTACAAGACAAGAAAATGGTAACAGTCGTCAGTATCTGGAGGCTATTGTAAAGCATGTTTATGATAATCTGAGAATGGTTCAACATGCGCCTAGGTAAGAATATACAGTATTGCAAGTTTTTGTCATTTATTACTGTATGTATAATCGGGGCCACAATAGCACTGTGGTAGAGTGCACGAGTTGGGAAATGAGTAGCGCAGATTCAATCCTACTTTTGTAAGGAAGAGTATCTATTCGAGCTCCAATATGTTTGTGGTCACTCCTATTCAGATGGGGACTCATTGTGATACATAAAATAGTGCTGTATTACTGTATACAGATTTCAAAAAGATGAGGACTTGCAGTATGATGAAGTCTGTCGCTCTTATTTTTTTTATTTTTTTATTTATGCACTGTTGGCTCTAGCAGGATAAGGCATCATGTTGAAAATGTATGGCCTCTTGTATTCCTTTTATCTTCATATAAATGGCTATTTGATGAGTTTTATTATATTTTATAGTACACTGTATAAACTTGGAAACTTGTTCTCTTATTTAATGTAGGAGGCAGCTACAAAAGATATCCCTGGTTGATGAGAAAATGAAATTTATATATCTAGTTCATGCTCTTTGTTAGAAGGGACTGACAGGAATAGGAGAGTGGGTGTCTGGGGTTAGGGGGCTAGCTGTCCTTTTTTGAATGGCAAGGATGGGCAGGGTATGTTGAAGCCCTCTTTCCTCATTTATGCTGAAGCCCTCTTTCCTCATTTCTCTTGTGGTTATTGTGAACAACTTATAGTTACAGTCTGATTAGTCTTATGTTAAGAAATATTGTACCTATTAACTTTAAAGCATTTTTTTGTAAAAGTTCAAATAATTTCTGTATTGTGGAGGCCGCAGTAGTGGGTTGGGAAGTGACTAATGCATGTTCAATCCAACCAGCCTTAATCCCTCAGTTGCAACATGTCTGTGTCCACCCCCATCCGAATTGGCACTAATTTTTACACTGAAAACGGAGCCTATAATTTCAACATAGGACACTTTTTATTTTCAGTGTGCAGATGCAGGACGTTCCCCTGGATGGCTGCACTATTGATGACCAGGAAAATGAATTAGACCCCGATTCCAGACTACATCTAAGCGAAGAAGATAAACGGTATTGGCCCCCTTTATGATTTTATATTTATCTTACTTCTATAGAATAAAGTTTATAGTGTTGTTCTTTAAAAGTGGTAATTTTTTATATGTTGTGTTCTTCTTCATTTTAAAAATTTATTCAAAAAATAGTTTTGTAAATGCTTATTATGCACATGGTATTCCTTATGATTAGAACACTCGACATAAAAGGTGACAGACCCGTGATTGAGCTGCTGTGGGGCATTAGGGAGGGCATCCAGCCTTATTTACCCAGCTCCAATTTGTCTGTGCCCAACCCCATGATGGGATTTATAGCAACACAAAACAAAACAAAAATTCCATGATAGTCTGATGTTTCCAACTCAGAATTTTATTTCCTTTCTCATTACAGAGTTGAACCAGATAACGAGTTCTATGATGGTGAAAAAGACAACGACAAAGCCGAAGACAACGATGTCACATCTTCTACAAACAGGAACTAATGCCAGGGACAATTTTGTTTATGATATATAAATGTGGACAGTTCTGGTAAGGCCATTAATATTTTATTGAATTGACTCTGACCATTATATTTGCTGCAAGAAATTAACTTTGTTTACTGTTTAGTATTTTATAATTTATGATAAAATTTGTTTCCATTTTTGAAAGGATGGCTTATGTGGTTGCATTACTTATTATCACATGTATATACACCTGTGTCAAACTGCATAGTACTTCATTTCTCTCCAGAATACATAGTTCACAATACTTGATGCATAAACAGCATTATTCATTGACCTTCCCTTATTCGTATCTCTGTAAATTATTTTCTTTGTTATTCACAAGCTGAATGTCATTGGGTTTATTCTTGTACATCATTAATAAACCAACAGATTTTGTAGTATATATTTGAATATGCGTGTGTAATGCAAAAACGGTTTTATGTGTTTTAGGAATCAAGCTGGGTTTGGTCTTGTCCAGTTTTTATGACATTTGGTTGCATGACTGTTAGTGGATGATTGTGATTGAAAGATGTAGATGAGTATTGTTTATGTCAATAGCAGTATGCATGAGGAAAAAGTTAATGTTAGTGAATTCTTTAAATTTTCTTATAAAACTTGTGTAATGTCATCAGTTAATTATTAAGATTTTTACTATCTTAGCACAAGGTAGAACTAGGAAATAGGTTTATATAATTTAGTAAGCTTCAATTGCAATGTTCCATTCTCATATGTATTCATTACTCCTCACTGTTGAAAACAATGCAGTTTCATATTTATGCATTTTAATCATTTCTCTAACCATTGATCTACATTATTGATGCAAAGAATACTAAGAAATTGCACTTGACATATAGATATTGACACCTATATTACCTTAAGACAGTGACATCTGTTGTATTCTTCAAACTTTTGGATATTTATAAAAATTTATCCTTGATATGCCGAGTTTTAAAAAGTTTCTTATCCCCCAAGCACCAGTTTGTCTGTGTCCACTCCCATAGTGGGGACTAATAGTGACATAAAATGTAGAAAAATAATATTGTTCATTAATGCAGTCCGTTTTGTAGGGGGTAAAATGTGCCTAGCATTGATAGTAATGTATTATAATGAAGACAGCTATTATATGTGATCATATAAGGTAGTTTTGTGCAAAAATTTAAGATAAAAGTTGTAGTTTTGATACGTCTTCTATCCTAAAGTGACAAGACAAAATTACTTCCTTGGATTAAGCGAATCTATTAGAAGCATTAATGGGTACTGATATTTTGAGCTCTGATATCATAAATGGCTGCAGAAGGCTGCACAGTTTTGTTATACAGAATTTTTCTACGAGATTATATTGTACAATTTGCCCTCCCATTTGAGTAGGATTTAAACTTGGAGTCATGTAGTTTTAGGGTGTAAGTTGTTGCGAATTTTTAACTTATTGACATGAAAAGCAATTGGATAATTAGCTGATATGAATACTCTGAGTAGCTTGACTACAACAGTTTAAAGTACATTTGTTGAAATTTTTTGGTTGTTGAAATGGATATCATCAAAATATGGACATACTTTACTTGTAATGTTAGGGTATTGTTGGAATTATAGATGCTCTCTTAAGTATTAATAATATCTTTCCAAGATGTTGAATGTTCCTCCGAGAAATGGAAGCTTGTACTTTAAAATTTGGTTTTTCTTCAATAGCTTAAGAGGTTATTGTTGTCAATGTTCTTTAAGCTCCCATTCCGTAGAGCTTAAGGTCAACTCCTTAAGCTGGCTCAAACAGTTTCGTTTTTCAGAAACACTTAGGAATAAAGAGATAATGGTGGAACAATATCTTTACAAACTCGGACTCAGAGGAAAATACATGTCCAGTATTCTCTGTTAAAAAATACTGTATTGTATTTTTCGTTCATCCACAAACCTTGAAAAAAAGCTTCAGAATTGTACTGTATGTATTGCAGTTTTTAGGTGCTGTTGATATTGTCTATATGTATACCTGCAATTTTTTTTTTCTAGCATTATATATATTTTTTAGGAAATATTTTAAAGGCATGCATTGGAAAATAAGCTTTAAGTAAGCTTTTTATCATCAAATATGATAAGTGCTTCCAGGGTTCACTTTCACACACTCATATCATTTATGTCATTTCTCTATAAACCACAAGTTATATCGGATCTTGTAAAGAAGAGGAACCCCAGAGTGCTCTAGGATTATTCATATATAGAGGACAAGTCACCTAACCCAAACAAAACTAAAGTAACTTGGAGGAAGTCCCCATCTTGACAAGACCCGTTATTTCATGTAGTTTTCATGACTTAATGTAGTGATTAGAAAATGAACGCTTTTGTACCGTAAGAAAAAATCTGTTTTACTTATACTGTTTAGTAAACAGTAATGAACATTTTATATAAGGACAAGACTGGTGATCTCATGACTTAAGAATGATAAGTGTATGTTAATGAATCATAACAGTAGATGTATCTCTTAGAGTTTTGTATTGTGTAAAATTGTATATTTCTTTTTACAAATTAATTATTAAGTTATAGGGCATTCATTATGTATATAATCAATAATTTGAAGTATAATGATGTAAAATACATTCTTCAAACCAGTTGTAAGCTGTTTTAGCATTTTAAACTTATTTACCCTCAGTGTCCACTGACTCAGTCGAACTTTGTATTGGGAGAGGGGCTTCATTGGTATTATTTCAGTTTTGCCATGTCTGTGTGTTACCCAGTATGTAGCAGACTTTCTTGACATTGTTTTTGCCAATCTTGAGTCTAGATTGCTTATTGTTACCGTGTTGTTATCCTTATTTAAATTAGGCTTGGCACTGCATCTTTGAAGCTGTACTTGAGTTTAGACTAAGCTTTCTATATATGACAGTGTAAACTAAGTCTAAGCTTCAAAAGGAGGAGTTGCCAAGACTAATTTAACTTGGATAATATTGCGAGAAAAGTAAACTGACAAATGCAGAGATATAAATATATGCTGAGGTTGATGAAAATATAATGCATTGACAAATTCATATTAAAAATATATGCTGAGGTTAATGAAAAAGGATAAATTAAATTTTTACCTTCCTAGAGTGGCAAAGTGTACAGTAAGTAGGTACACATCACAAGTGAAGTCAGAACCTAATAAAAGGGGGAACATCAAGGGTGAAGCCAGTACATGTTAAAAGAATATGAAAATCCCTATTAACAACGTTCCCATCAAGTTTAAGCATTACTCTATTTTGATAAGTATAAATTTTAATAGTGACTATCTAAAAATATACATTTTCTTTTGGGATTACTTACACAATACCCCCTCCAAAAATCTTGAGAAGGGAACAATTATATACACGTAAATAGAGTCTGTGTTGCCCTAATACTTTATTTTTTTTTTTACTAATAACTTAAAGTTTAGTTAAGATTAACCATTTAGTCGTGTTTAGATAACTACACTTAGTATGAGTACTGTATGATACTCTATATCTATAGTTCATATATACTATGTAACATCGGACATTTGTTTTATACAGTATTGTCATAGTATAAACATCTGTAATAAATAATGTATTTCCTATACACTATTTTTACGCTTTCATTTCATTCGTAATAAAGTACACTGTTATTTGTTTCTTTTTCAGTATTTTACTGAGAACAGTAGTCTCTCTCTCTCTCTCTCTCTCTCTCTTTTTATTATTGTTATTATTATTATTATTATTATTATTATTATTATATACATTGAGGGCATACATGGGTAGGAATAATGTTTCACTGTAGCCAGTTTTCCAGTGTCTTCCAAGTTGTCAAAGCAAGGAATTCTTATATTCTTTCAGGTATCCAGCAACATTTAGCATATAATTCTAAAACCCCTTTTGACTTATTTTATATTAATCCCAACAGACAAGTAAACTGATAGTAAGTCACATGGAAGTGTAGGAGGTAATTATTAGATGCATTTCAATGGTACTATAAGAAAAATATTACTGATACACGTATAAAAAGGTTTATATTTTTTTAATTGATCAATTCCATAAGATTCTTTCTATATGGTTTTTTGTTCTCTTTCCCTTTCTTTACTGTAATGAAAAGTTGATATGAAATAACTACAAATAACTAAGCATTTATTAATACAGTATATTGTATTATATACAGAAGACGTAAAAATCCCAACACCATTAATTATAAATAACAGTATCAGTCCTGCTTATTTTAACCATTAATGCCTCACTTATGGTTAAATTATGTACAAGTAATGTCATTTATGTAATAATTTTAGTAAAAAATATTAAATTAACGAGAATAGAGAAAATACATTATTGATATAATATAAAAATATCAAACGATATATACAACATATAAATGATACCTTATTATAATTATACATATAGGGCCTTATCTAAGTTTATGCTTTAGCATAAAGTAGAAAAAGTATTAAGAAGTAAATTCTCCTGATGCTAGTGCTACTAAATTTTCTGTTTGAAGGTAGCTGCTTAGATATCAAGCATACCTTCAGGAGAAATTTTCTTGAAGTGTTCTTAAAAATTTCCTTTTTTTTTTTTATTAGGTTATTTGGTAATTGCCCCTTGTAGATATCTTAAAAACTAAAAAAAATTGAGCTCCTTACAGTAATGAAGAATTCAGATGTTTTTAAACGCCTTTCTGGAACTTACAGTTCTAATGTTTTGAAAACATAATGATGACTGAGACTGCTTTCATCAGAGGTTCAGAGCTTCTAGTACTCTTTTAAAGAAGCAAAACAATAATGATATTAAAGTTTAAAATTTTTTTTAATTTGATATTACAGTTTCGTAACTGAACACAAGTAGAGGTACTTGTAACTTGGCTGTGTATGTGCTTGCAAACTATAAGATGAATCGGAGCATTACAGCTAAGAGAATTCCAAGGCAGACAACAGCCAGGATAACCCAGGCAACACATGGGCCACCTTTGCAGCATATGCCTCTAAGATTTTTCTCATCTTCCGAATGCCCTACAGATGATGCGGCTTTTGCAGAAAGGCCCGGCGGTAACGATCCATTTTTATCCCCTACATTGCGCACGGGCAATGGTTCTGGTGTTCCTTTTTCCCCAAGAACTAATGGGCGAGGCCTTGCCATAGGAGGCAGTAAATGAGGAGGAATGCCAGGTGGAGCACCTGGTGCAGCAGGTCCCAAAATGGTTGAGCCTGCAACACTTCTCCTGTCTCCTGGAATATTCCTTGCTGGTAGAGTACCATAAATGGCAGCAGGATGAGGGGATGTAATTCTCATGTCATATATAGAACTTGCACGTCGTGTAGATCCTGGGGGTGGAGGCAGTGACATCGGGCCATGTGGCATCATTGGAGGGTATCCTGCTGGTGGAGGAAGCATTGGTGGAGGAGGGCCATGTGGTCCTGGAAATGAGAGTGGACCACCACCATGAACTGGACAAGGCTCCCCATCCCAAGTAGCTAATGCCAGAGCAGGCACAGAGTGTGCCGACTTCAGTGTACCTGGATAGCCTGGTGCCATACCTGGGGGACCTGGAGGATATCCTGGGTAATACCCTGTGTATCCATAAATTGGATGTGGCACAGGTGGCATGGGACCTTGTGGAACAGCATCACCATGCTGTTGTGAGCTATCCTCTTCACTCGATGAAGATGAAGACGAGGAGGATGAAGACGTACCCGAAGGAGAATGTGGATGAGAGGTGGGCCTGCCACTTGAGTACGAAGGTCTAGAAGGCGGGTAATGCGTAGGAGGAGGACCTCCATTGTACTGAGCACCTCCATAAGGGACGAGATGGGGTTGACCTGAATCACGAGAATCTCGATGTGTTCGCCATGATTTGTCTGTGTGATGGCTAAGTCTATCACTTGTTGAGGGAGGGCCTGCTCTACTGCTTCCACTCACACCTACAGCTCCTGGTGAAATAAAGAAGTGTTGATGTAGTAAGCGCTTGACTTCTTAACAACAAAACTAGTTTGATTCTTACTTCATTACTTTAGGTTAAATTATGCACATCCATAGAACTATAAAAACATCTTATATGGATAATTATTTACTCAGAACATTGTAATAAATAGCTGAAGGACGGAAATTGAGGGTATATCTTCATCATAGTAGGGTATAATATAAATAGAACTAAAATATACAGTATTAATAACGGTACGTACCCATAAAGTAGATATAGATGCATCACGTAACAGTAGCAATTACAAGAAATAAAAAATGCTACAGTAAACGAGAAATATGGTACAATAAGGAATTAAAACATAGTCTCGTTACAATTGTAAAATGAATCAGATGTAGCGTCAAATGGTTCTAACACATGACTTTATTTTTTTGCAAAAGCCCCTCAAATATTAAAAATTTCTAATAAAAATAGATGGAATTTTAATGGACAGGTTGGGTATGGGGATTAAGGCTGGATGTCCTTCCTAGCGCCACACAGTAGGATCAAACACATTTGTCAGGCATGTCAGTACCCAACTCTTGCTCTCTACCACTAAGCTACTGCTCTCCCCCCTTATAATTATGAGGAATTATTTAAGCTAACTTCAAAAGTGTTTAGGTGATGTTTAATTCAAGAAAAAAAGAATTTTTATGCATCTTGTGAAATGCGTGTGTTCTACAAGAAGCACGTGAATATTGTAAATATGATTATTTTGACCAACGATAGAAAAACATAAAAAGACGAAGTACTGTACCTTAGCACTTAAGAGTATATTTATTCTACCGATCTTCCCTTCGTGGTCAAAATAATCATCTAATGAAATATGTGCAGGATACTGGTTTTGCCATATTTCAGTCCTGGCATTGTACAAGTAATATTATCATGTTGCCAGAGAATAAGGAGACCACGAAACAAATGAGAGGAATTATATAAAATGTGACCACTAGAGGCTGAATAATAACTATACAGGTATCAGCGGAGGACGATTTTAATACCAAACCTGCATATGAGATGCACAGAGGTTTTGTGAGGAATATGAGAAGATAGCTGAATATGTATAATTAATATCATTAGTAAATGACCTTTGTAAGTACGCTTAATAATATTCAAAGACTTGGGATGCAAATTACCCAAATTGTTTTGTTTCATTACCTACATCATTTACTTTTTATATTTTTCTTGTGTAACAAGTAGATTCCATGAATGGAGGTGTACATAGAGGGGTTTGAGCCCTAAGGAGATTAAGGCTGGATGCTTATCCTAAAACCCTACGGCAGAAGCGGATGCACATTTATCAGGGACATCACATCCTGACTTACTCACTCTACCACTTAGCTACTATGGCCACCATTCCTTAATCATTTATTTAGTATGATGCTTTTTTTTTTTAAATCTAATTTTTTGTTGTAATTAATATTACTTTATATCACTAAGTGGCTTGGGACACGAAAAGCCGTGTAGTACACCTTGGGGAGTCGAACTCATTGCCTTAAGACAATGAGACATAACACCGAATTGTCCTGGCCATTTCTTTAAAATTCCAATAGACCTTCACCTGCAGTATTGCAATGAGCGACTGGTGGCATGGGCCAGCTTACTATTAAGAGTCAATGAAGAGAGGGTGAATCGGATATTGCTTAGGGATTCACAAAAAATTATTTTTTTTTCACTGCTTTGGCTGAGGAGGATCGGGAATTGTGAGTGACTGAACAAGTAATTTCAGTCAGTTTATGCAGCAGAGAATACTCCCCCTCCCATCCCAGTACACAGGAATTGAGGGAACCAGGGCCCATATTACGGATTACTGCTCTATCAACCATAGATGTACTTAAAACCTTTATGAATGTAGATGCACTTACTGTGCCGAGCCATAAAGATATATTTATATACATTTAAACAATGTAACACCATAATCATTTGTACCTCCATTAATTAGGAAAAGCTGCTGAAATAGTGAGACTCCAGGATGCTGGAAACGACTTGACACTGCATCTGTAGTCGAGAGCTATATTTCTCCCATTTTTAAAGACAGATGTCATATTCACTTGTTTCTAGCATCCTGGAATCCTCCCTCCAGATTCCAGTGACATTTCACAAATTATGCAGAGTTGCCGAAAATTATGTAGCAATACCTTGAGTAAATATTGAGATATATCATTCAGTTCCTATGACACACTGTCCTTCCAAGTCCATTAATGCTACCTATATTTCTATAACTGAAAAAGGCAAGGCTCTACAATACTGGCCCTGGTTCCCTCTCATCCATGATGTGAAGGGTGAAATATTCTCTACTACAGCTTCTGACTGAAATACCCTCCACATCTATGATGTGGAAGGTGAAATATTCTCAACTACAGCTTCTGACTGAAACGCCTTTTACAGTTGTATACAAATCTCTTTTTATCTGTCTCCGTGATACTTTCTTCTTTTCCAATTAATAACTTGTTTTTCACCTCTAATCCCTCTGACAAATTTGAGAGAGAGGGATCAGAACGTTACAAGTACTTGAGAAGTACCTTGATTTGATTGGTGCGTTCACAGTCAGGGTTCCTGAGATTGTTGTGGTAGGCATATTGGACAAATAAAAAACGAAGTAAGGAGAATAAATTAAATAGAAGAAATGATAACTAGACTTACGTTACTTAATGTTGGTTGATGAATATAAAGAAGGCTATAATTTTTTTTATTGTAATCATATATTTTTGTTTATTTATCATTTCAATATTATGATTCCTGGTCTGTTTACAGAACAGTTTATATATATATATATATATATATATATATATATATATATATATATATATATATATATATATATATATATATATATATATATATATATATGAATCATATTTTTACTCCTGGCCGAGATTCTAAACTAGGACATTTAATCAGTGTGACAAGGTGCTACCAGCTTTACCACCGAATGTACTTGAGAACGAGAACCTCAGCTAAATGCTGGAGGTATGGAATGTATACACTCTACTTAATGTCTTCATTTCACTCTCTCTTCCAAACCTCACTCATGGCTTGTTTTCGCATTTAATTCAAATCCCTACTATACAGGCATCGACATTGATCAAACACATCATCATATGTGAAAACATGAAATATTTTTGCTTCTGGCCGAGTTTCGAACCTGGGCCACATAATTAGTGTGCCAAGGCACTACCAAATGTATCACCCCCTTGGCACATTTACTGTGTCCTAAATTCGAATCCCAACAGAGGTATAATATGTTCCCTATTTTCACATATGTGTTTATTTGAACAAGAAACTTTCTTGTTCATAGTTATTTTATTATCCTTTGAGTAGTTCAGGTAGATTTATACTCTGGCTAAGCTTCGTAGCCAGCAAAAAGAAGAAGAATATAGTTCTGAGACGTTAAGGAACTTACCTGGTCCATATCGATCCTGGTACCCACTCTGGTGATAGTTCAAATCACGTTGTTGCCAGGCCATGGGCGTGCATGCATCGCCCAAGTCAATTTGGCGACTGGAAGACGCCATTCTGAAAAGAAATGAGAGACGATATTTATATGCATCAATTAAGTCGTCATATACACTGTTCATTAATATAGTAGATTAGTTATTAATCTAGTTTATTAGTAATTTAAGAATTTATAGTTACACCTGTGATGAAAGACCGGCCTTGTTTTGCGAAACTCAGAGCACGTGAAAAATAGTTCTATCACAGACTACGTGTATCTAATTAAGCACTCACTAGTCTTAACGAGATGATCGAGAGGGTTTCCACTGCCCTCTCCTTCCAAAACAATTTTTGAGAAGGAAGTTATACGAGTTACCTTGGAAAACTGAACTTCGGAATAAAATCTGCACTCCTAAATACAGTATAGTAGTCGCCGTGGCTCAATCGGTAGCGTCTCCGACTCTGAGGCGTCAGGTCGAGGGTTCGCGCCCCGTCACGGTCTGAGGTTAGCAAGGGCATGCACTCAGCGTAAGGATTACATCTGCCAAAACAAGTCCTTCGCAAGAAGGCAACCGTCCTAGCCCTTGGTAGATAAGGGAGTCCGTGACGTAAAACCGGAACTCCTAAATACAGTATATTTATTGCAAAAGCAAGCCAAATTTGACCAATTTAGTTATTTAACAATTTGTTTGTAATCAGGTAACTGTCTTCTATATTGCAATATCATAATTAATTAAATATATATATTTTTTTAAATAATAACCACTGCATAGTGGAAATACAAATAATTAATTTATCCAGTTAAAGGCTATATATACGAACAGATTTAATAAATTTTGTATCAAAATAAAAAAAAATAAAAGGACAGATATGTGTATACATAGACAAACAGAAATATGTAAATGTATGCAAGCAGATCGAGATAGACATATAAACAAAGAGAAACGTATATATGGTGATGGGTAAACAGACCAGATAAGATAAAACAATTAGATACTCTGGACAGACAGATAAACAGATGACTAAAGTGATAGATAACAGACAAGCTGAGAAATAGAGCCATAGACAGACAGGCACAGAGCTAAACAGATGGCATAGTTGACAGATGATTAGATCAGGTTTTCTATACGCTCCTCTGAACCTGGCCTACGTTCAAGTATCTATGCTATAGGAGAGACCACGCAGTCACGTGACCAGAAGAGGCCGTGAGACCCTATTTAAGTAGCGGTTTCGCTTTTCAGCCACCAAAGGAAACCGCAGAATCAGAAATCCGCGCGCTCCAAGAAACCAGTTAACCGCATCGCATTTTAAACTATTTAGCAGAATTTATTTCCTCAGTTTATTATTTATTTTATTTTTGTCATTTTAAAAATTACTAACAGATGCTATGCAGAAGATTATAGAGGTCACATTACCAGTATGAGAAGTTTATGAATTAATTGTTTATATATATATATATATATATATATATATATATATATATATATATATATATATATATATATATATATATATATATATATATATATATATATATATATATATATATATATATATATATATATATATAAACGAGGTAATAATAATAATAATGATAATAATAATAATAATAATAATAATAATAATAATAATAATAATAATAATAATAATAATAATAATAACAACAACAACAACAACAACAACAAAAACAATAACAATAACAATAACAATAACAATAACAATAACAACATCAACAACAACAACAACAACAATAACAATAACAATAACAAGAAGAAGAAGAAGAAGAAGAAGAAGAAGAAGAAGAAGAAGAAGAAGAAGAAGAAGAAGAAGAAGAAGAAGAAGAAGAAGAAGATTATTATCATTAATAATAATAATAATAATAATAATAATAATAATAATAATAATAATAATAATAATAATAATAATAATAATGAACATCCTCTCTTCACCCTTTTCATTGCCTGTTCTTACTTTTCTGGTTGATAAATAAATATAACTTAGAGGTTGGGATTGCCAGCCATTTAATAATAATAATAATAATATATCTTTATACACACACCATTTTTCCCCTTATAAGAGAAGTGACTGAATCAAAGCAAAATACTCTGACTCTTTGGGAAGAGAAAATGCATTTATTATTATTATTATTATTATTATTATTATTATTATTATTATTATTATTATTATTATTATTATTATTATTATTGATGACGCTAATGATTGTGCAATGAATGGATGTAAACCTTGCACGTATTGCAATTCCACTTTGCATTACATAGTCATACACTATTAACTTGCTTCTTACGTATCTAATTCCACTCTCCATAATGGTAACCTTTTGTGAATGCAAAGATGATAACTTTTTGTAAATGCAGTGCAAGATCTCTCGGCTAAAACAGTTATGCTCGTGATGAGACTGCCTAAGCACTGACCCCACACGTCTAATGGTATACTTAGTGACCCTTTTAAGTTGGCAAGGGTATGTCAAACAAGGGATGCCCCTACCCTCTCATTCTTATCCCCGTGTGACTACGACTGAGAGAAATTCCGCTGGAGCTCAACTCAGGGAGTTGAACTCCAGACCTTTGACAAAGCACTGAGTATGCCAAAATGGTCATCAATCACCGAATGTGAAATTGTTGGTCTAAAACTTGCTATTGAACATGTTCTCAGTGCTAGGAGAAATGCTATCATATTCTGTGACTCGCAGAGTGCGCTTCTGTCACTGAGATCATTAAAAAGCTCCTACAAAACTCACATGGCTGAAATTCAAGAGGCTCTTATTGATTGCGCAAAACTTAAACTCCAAGTTAAGTTTTCATGGGTACCCTCCCATGTTGGGATAGTAGGTAATGAAAAGGCTGACAGGCTGGCAAAAATGGCAACTGAGAGTTCAGCGTCTGAATCTATAACCACACTGACTCAGTTTAAAACAATGTTGTATAATGAGATTATGGAAGAGCAAGAACTTTCTACACTCACACAACATGTAAGCAGCTGTTCGATCCAACATTATGAAAACTTCAGAAGGCTGAGACACAAATACAGCATGGGTAAAATGCTTACAGGTGACTGTGATAGAGTTGCTGCCCGTATAAGACTTGGTTATAGAAATATATGGGAGGTGAATTGCGAGAAAACTGGTAGAAAGCACCCAGAACACTCAAAATGCCATTTATGTGAGTGTGAAGGGGGCAACAATTTAGTACACTACATTGCAGAGTGCACAAGGCTTAAGGACTTCAGACCTCTTGGCCTGAGCTACTTTGAACTTTGTGTGCACTTTTGCAACCCAGAGAACTTATATCCTGTACTTAGTGTATACCCAACGTTGAAAATGTAATTCTTTCACCCTCTTCTCCGTCTACATCTTTTCCCACATTTATGTGGGGTCGATGTTTCTGGTCAGTTTTCTCCATTTATTTCTGTCCCATACCTCATCACCCAACAAACCTTTGGACCTCAGATCATCATTGATGCGGTCCATCCACCTATGCTTTGGTCTCCCTCTCCTTCTACCCTGTATATCCATTTCCATCACCCTCCTCCCAACATACTGTTCATCCCTTCTAGCGACGTGACCATACCATCTTAGTCTACTTTCTTGTATATTATCTGATATTTCTATAACTTTGAAAAAAAAAAAAAAAAAAAAAAAAAAAAAAGAGGGGTGGAGGGAATACCTTCTCTCTCTCTCTCTCTCTCTCTCTCTCTCTCTCTCTCTCTCTCTCTCTCTCTCTCTCTCTCTCTCTCTCTCTCTCTCTCATATGCCTTTTTATATACATAAGCCACTTTTCCCCTTATAAGGTGAGTGGCTGAGTAAAGGAATAATGCTCTGACTTTCTGGGAAGAGAAAGTACAGAGAAGGGTTCTTTCATTCCCTTCGCTCCGCCCCACTTAGTCTACTCTTACGACACGCAGGGGAACATGGAGGAAGTATTCTAACCCCCTCCCTCAAGAGCTCATATGTATGTATATGTGTGTACATGTGTGCATGTATGTGTATATGTATATGTATGTGTATATGTATTTATATGTATATATGTATGTATATGTGTATATGTATATGTATGTGCATGTCTATATGTATCAATAATTACTACTTTTGATTCATAACTCTATCTATATACAAAAGCTGTAGTAATGATGATGGTAATAATAATAATAATAATAATAATAATAATAATAATAATAATAGTAATAATAATAATGATAATAATAATAATAATGATAATAATAATAATGATGATGATAATAATAATCATGATGGTGGTAGCAATGGTTGTGATAATAGTGATAATGGATTAATTGACGTAATTCTCTCTCACGTACATAATTTGAAGGGTGGAGAGGGGGAGAGGCTTTCAGTCTTTCTCTTTCTTTTCCTTCCAAATTTATCCTCCATTATATGGCACTGTGTTTATGTGTATGTATGTATGTATGTTCAGGTTTATATGTGTACGTATATGCAATTAAGTACATGCACTTTCCTCTGCTGTGTTACCCTCAGATGACAATGATGTGTATGAGTATGCATGGATGTGTCTTTATCTGTAGTAAGGACGAATAACTCCTTTTGCTGAAATGAATACCACAAACTCACTCTCTCTCTCTCTCTCTCTCTCTCTCTCTCTCTCTCTCTCTCTCTCTCTCTCTCTCTCTCTCTCTCTCTCTCTCTCTCTCTCCTTGATATGTATGGCTATGAAGCCCCAGTGGTGTTTCTATTGCTCATCTAATTAATGCATGCATATATATATATATATATATATATATATATATATATATATATATATATATATATATATATATATGTGTGTGTGTGTGTGTGTGTGTGTATGTATGTGTGTGTATATATATATGTATGTACCTACTTATTATTCTAACCTGAAAATTGTATTCTATATCTGCTTCAAATTGTCTGCAGTAGTACGGAATTTAAATGATAGCACTCAACAAGGGCTATTGAAAATATTGTCACAATGATTACTCTTCAAGTACTCTTCAATTATTACACTATATTTTATTATTAATTACTTGCTATGATATTTTAAATTAATTGCAAATTCTATTAGTATGTTATTTTTACATAACCACATAGATTGTAATGTTATCAACTGCAATATGACTGGGAGTGCCCATGTGCACATGTCCCCATGTACAGTTATCTGAATAAATAAAAAAAAAATAAGTACTAACTACACTCCAGATTTCGATTGGTTCTATAGATTGTTATTAAAAATCAATTCTCTCTCTCTCTCTCTCTCTCTCTCTCTCTCTCTCTCTCTCTCTCTCTCTCTCTCTCTCTCTCTCTCTCTCTCTCTCTCTCTCTCTCTCTCTCTCTCTCTCTCTCTCTCTCTCTCGTTTATCTGCCATTTACTATTTGTTGTTGAAGACTCTTAAACACGTAATTAGTATACATAGCAGCACGTGGCTTTTGATACATAAGTGTCCATTCTGTTGCCTAATTAAAGAGCATGAGTAAACCACTTACAGGACTATCTAAAGAGGTCGGAATTCACTCTAAGGGGGAGATAATAGTTTATATTATTCTATCATATGTTTTTAAAGCAATTATTTTGACACGAGTGACTCTTTGTATTTCATGTGTATCGGTTTTTATGGAACTTATGAAAATTAATGCTGAAGATACAGTTGGTATATATCATCATTATTTAGAGAGAGGGAGGAGGGTAAGAATATTTCCGTGTTTCCTTGCGTATCGTAAGAGTCGACTAAATTTTGGCGGAGCGAGGACACTGGGAATCCCTTCCTCTGTATTATCTGCTTTACTAGTCAAAGCATTTTGCTTTGACTCAGCCACCCCCGTTATAAGGGGGAATATGGCTTTAGTATATAGATAGATTTAGAGAGAGAGAGAATATATTTTTTGTTATTGATAGTTATCTCTTTATTTCTAAGATGTATAATATTCAAGAGTTGCGAATTCAACGAAAAATCTCTAGTAATACGTATAGATTAAAAGTAAATAGTGTTGTAGTGTTTTTCAGTTGGACTGAATCTTAGTGCATCTCCTTGCCAATAGCCATTAGTCACAGTGCTGGATCTTGTAAAGAAGAGTAACCCCAGGATGTTATAGTCATTCACCCATCGTAACCTAACCCAACCCAACCTAACCTAACTTTTTTTAATTTAAATTTTTTTTATTTTATTTTATTTTAATTAATTTTTTTACTGAAATTCCAGTGTTTTTTTTATTGTAGTCACCGTGGCTCAAGCGGTAGCGTCAGCGACTCTGAGGCGTCAGGTCGAGGATTCGCGCCCCGTCACGGTCTGAGATTAGCAAGAGCATGCACTCAGGGTAAGGATTACATCTGCCAAAACAAGTCCTCCGCAAGAAGGCAACCGTCCTAGCCCTTGGTTGAAAAGGGAGTCCGTGACGTAAAACCGGAACAACAACAACAACCAGTGTTTTTTATTCATTGAAATATCGTTTGAAGGCTATCACGCGTCCCCTGCTCCGTTGAAGGAGTATAAAGTCTCCATATATTCTTTGGGTAGGTTGAAAAATGTTGTTCTATCAAAGCCAGGTCTGGGCGAGAAGGAATTGTTCTTACTATGGCCTATGGCAGAGGTGAGCAACCTTTTGCGTGCGTGCCAAAACTGGCACACTAACGACTTTTTTTACGGCACCCGAAGCCCCCAGGCTCACCATAAAGGGGGGAGTTTACACGGTCAAACGGTTCGTCGAACGCGGTTCGACAGACAAGTGTTTGAAGTGATGTTCGAACGTGTGAACGGGGTATTTGGTTGTCGAACACGTTCGACAAACGTGTTCGACAACCAAATACCCCGTTCACACGTTCGAACATCATTTCAAACACTTGTCTGTCGAACCGCGTTCGACGAACCGTTTGACCGTGTAAACCCCCCTTTAGAATATGACTAAATAAATTTGTCGCTAATTTCTCTTATAGTGCAACCTCGTGCTGGCTTGGTCAGATGGGGGGAGGGTAGGAGTAGGAGTGGACTAGTTTTTTCCGTTCAGTGGTTACTTCATTCGGCATATGGTCAGACTACATGTGACTCCCATACTATCATTTTATATATTTTTTCCGAGTTTCGCGAGAATTCTCCGGTAAACAAAATTCAAGTTGAGCTAAATGCATCATTAATAAGGTATTAAAGTCAATAATATCATGTAATAGGTTGGCTCATGGCACCAGCCGCCCGTTGCGATACTACAGCTGAAGGTTTTTTGAACTTAAATAGGTCTGTCCAGGACAGTTCGATGTTAAGTCTTCCTTCAGTTACGGTTCTTTTTCTATGCCTACAGCTACATTGATTATTCTTGAATATTCATTATACATCTTTTATTATCCCCTGACATCTGACAAGTCATTACACTCTCCATCTCTGTTTCTCTCTACTTTTTGTATTCTTCGTGCCCAGGCCCGATGAGGGATGTTTTATTTTACTTTTTTTTTTGGCCCGTCCTGGTGTCACTATCATAAAAAAAGAAAAAAGTTTATTTCCTTCTATTGTTTTAGTTAGGCTTTTGGACTTAAATCGGACTGTCCAGGACAGTTCGATGTTAAGTCTTTCTTTAGTTATGGTTCTTTTTCTATGCCTACATCAACACTGAATTTTCTTGGATATTCGTTACACAGCTCCTTATATCTTTTCACATCTGACATGCCACAACACTCCCCATCTCTGCTTCTTTTTATGTTTTCTTCGTGCCCAGGTCCGATGAGGGCAGATTTATTTATATTTGGGGCTGTCCTGGTATCACAATCATTAAAAAAGAAAATTTATCTCTGTGAAGACAGAATACCGAATGTTAAAAACAGCGAGAGTCAGAAAATAGAAAAGGCAGATGCCGACAGTTATGCTGGCAAAGATTAAAAAAACATTATTATTATATTATTATTATTATTATTTTTGTTGTTTTTGTTATTGCTGTTGTTGTTGTTGTTATTGTTGCTGTTGTTGTTATTGTTGGTGGTGTTGGCATTTTGACTATCATCACTGAGAATATAGGCATCTTGGCTTCTTTTCGGCATACTTGCTGCTTTTTCGCCAAACTTCTTTTCGGCATTTTTAGTTTGGGCATATTGTGTTTGAGCCAATAAAACGATTATGATATTGGGCATTGTAATGTACTGAAAATATTTACTGAAAATAATAGCTGATTCAACTGAAAACATAAAAAAAAAATCTGATATATTATTTACTCTTTTGCTGATGCTGAACACAACGTCTATAAAGTGTGTGGATGTATTTTGCAACTAGAATTACACTTAAAAAAAAAATTCGATTCATAGCAGACACCCAATAATATCTTCCTAAAAAAATTAATGTTGGCACGTGACAATATTTTGTATCAAAGATTCGACCAATCTCGGCACGCTCTTATAAAACTAACCCGCCCCTGGACTAAGGAGAACTGAATAGGGTATAGGTCTTGGAGACCAAATATGTAATACCTTGTTTTTGAGAGCTTAACTTCGAGAAAATTCATTGATCTTGGACTATGTAGATTTTTTTTTAAAATCTAGAATAGAGTTTTATGGTAATAATCTATGTATTTTATCTAGAATAGAGTTTTATGGGAATAGTCTACGTCTATCCCCTATTCGAATGGGAATTAATAGTGACTCATAAAACGACAAACAACTTTTATTGAGTTTGTTGAAATCTTTTGTCCTGGTTATTTTCCTCACTTATATTGAATTTTCTCTTTTGCTTATATTTGGCGACATCTACTCCTTTTTGTTCTTTTTTAGAGTCTATTCTGTATTGTCTCCGTGGCAAAATGGTAGCGTCCGCGACTCTGTTTCGGCTGGTCGAGGGATCGCGCCCCGTCACGGACTGAGGTTAGTAAGGGTATACACTCAGGGTAACGGTTACATATGCCAAAACAAGTCCTTCGCATGAAGGCAACCGTCCTAGCCCTTGGTAGAAAAGGGAGTCCGTGACGTAAAATCGGAACAAGTATTTTATGTATTACGCCTCGTCATACCAAAGACATTGTACGAATAACATAAATGTTTAGATACTGACCTCCTCCTCCTCCTCCCCCTCCTCTTTCACTTCCTACATTTTCTTTCTTTATATCTTCTCCTTCTTCTCCTTTTTCTTTCCTTCTTCTTCTTCTTCTTCTTCTTCTTCTTCTTCTTCTTCTTCTTCTTCTTCTTCTTGTTTTTTAGGGATTAGGTGTTATAGGTAAAAAAGACAACACAAAAAAGAAATATTCTTTATTTTGTTTGAAGATATAGGTATAACATCCTTAATATGTCTTGAATAATAAGAAAAAGGAAGCTATGTAATAGCTCAATAAATATTAAATATATAGATGCCCAGAAGTAGATCATGCCCATATCCTCTTAAAGAGAATCTCTCTCTCTCTCTGCTCAGAATGGGGTATCGGCCTTTATGGCAGGTCTCCCAGACTCTAGATATGCCACAGTACACCTCCTGTACATTATGCGACCGAACTAATGCTAACACTCTTGACCACTATTGTCTTCAGTGCCCCGCAGTGAGAGATGTTTTACCACGAGGTCAGAACTTAATACAGATCTGCTCATTTTTACTTAATGATGACAACCTTGATGTTATTCTTGCTCGTTTTCCTCACTTTGGTGGCCATTAATTATATTGAATTATACATATATTTTCTGTATGTTGCTATATAATTCTGTTTGTGCATTCTGCGTTTCTCTGAGCTTTACTTTTGCATATAATGTACTCTGTGCTGCCATTCTGTGAGTTGTGTGTTAGTATGCAGCAATGTTTTATCAATATGTACACCTCCCTGTAAACCATGTTCAATTCTTGGTTTTATATCCATTTGAAGCATTATTTGTATGAACTCATGTAATGTCTGACGCCTTGGCGCAATAAATTAATAAAATAAAATAAAATAATCTCTCTCTCTCTCTCTCTCTCTCTCTCTCTCTCTCTCTCTCTCTCTCTCATATTAAAAACTATACTGGCCTTTGTCCTGAAATGTTCCCTTTCCTTATCAAGTACAGTTACTCACAAGAGAAATGGGTCCCTTTCCCTCTAAAATTATATATATTATAGTTATTATTAGAAGCATCTTTAAATCCCCACTTCTGCCATTCTTGGCCTCACATTTGCAAAAGACGAATTTTCCACAGAGACCCATAACTTTTATAAACCACTGTGCCTTGTTTTGAGAAAGATAGCTATAATTAATGTAACTAGGAGCTCATTCTAAATGAAAAAAAAAATACTATTTGAAAAGAGGTATAATATTAGTGTTTCAATAGCAGCAAAGAACTTATTTCCCTCTGATGTCAGTGCGTATAAATCATACAGAAATTGAGAAACCCCTGGTAGTAAAACAGATTATATTCTGTTGTTAAAATCACTATTCTTGTTTGTACACTGCAAAGGCTTCTCTCCTATTTATTCCTTTGAATATTTGTATTCACAGCTGCAATAAACATATTCAGTTTTAGTCATATTGTATATACTAAAGCGTCTTGTCATCGGTAAAATATTCAGTCTGTCGTGTTTCGTCATATTCTATGAATCTTTGACTTAATCCCGTGTTGAGTTTTGTCCTCCACGTCTGGCATCAGATACTCTTAGAGTCTGTGTTCAAGTCACTTTGTCCATTGTCTATTTTTGGGCCTTGGTGATATGTCTCTTCTACTCTGTCTGTTACCCGTCCCAATCTTGTATTATGTAGCATGTTCAATTCCAGTCTAGTCCTGAAGCGCGTGTTGCCCACAGATCGTATGTAAGTGATATTTTTAATCCAGTTCCTAGTCTTTAGTTATTGTCTTGTATGAAGTCTCATAAGTCATATTTAGATTTATTCGGTGGTGTGTGTTTCCAGTCTCGGTTTCTTACTCTTATGAGAAGATATTATCCTTATCTCAAAGATTTATAATTAGTCTTGAATGTCGTCTCAGTTCGGATACAATTTCGATTCCACACTTACTGGTATAAGACATGTTCAGTAAGATTTTAGGATGTAAACAAAGTGTTTCAGCGATCTGTATCACCTTTCTCTATTTGTTTCCAAGTCTACTAGAAAAAGAATATTCTTTTCTAGAATAAATGCCAATATTTCCACGTCACTTCTTCATATTAGGCCACTTTCTACCCATATTTTATTCTATTCTAATCATATTGCATGATCTAACTCTAGTCTTAGGCCTAATCCCTTCATTCATCTCTGTCCAATTCAGTTGTCTAGGTGGTTTCTGATATCAAATTTCCCTATCCGTTAGGCTCTCTCTCTCTCTCTCTCTCTCTCTCTCTCTCTCTCTCTCTCTCTCTCTCTCCTCTCTCTCTCTCTCTCTCTCTCTCTCTCTCTCTCTCTCATTTCTTTACAATATCTGGTCTTGGTGAAACGTAATTTAGAACCCTTAATTAAGTGTACATTGTACGCAACCATTTTCACTTAGTGTTTTTGCCATCATTAACCTTTACAATTGTTATTAAAAACTTGCTAAAATATTAATCTGTCCTTTGGAAATAAAAATGTGTTAGATTTCCAGGGTACCTGTAGATTTAGGTTGTATTTTAAGCTTAATAGCAATGGGGACCACTTCTATTTCCAGTCGATTATGACTTTATTGCTTTTTTTTTTTTTTACTTGGAATAGGGTGTACAGACCATTAGAGAACAATATTAGCATTGAAAATAAAATATATGTTCCAACAGTATTTACCTTAGGAATTGATTAGACACGACTAAATACACATACAGTTGCTACGCATATTTAAACAATTTGAAATGTTTTTACCTATTCGCATATACTAAATATACTTGTACTTCTTTACTCTCTTAAATACGTCATATGTCTGTTTCTTGACCCAGGATCAGTCATCCAGGAATTGTCCCCTTGAAGTCTGTCATGCACTGTTGTTCCCCTTGGTGTCACTCTCGTCATGCGTTTTCAGTAACCGTTATGAACAACCAAATTCATCTCCTCAAACACTGTCTTGAAGACCGTTACAGGTGTGTGCCTTTATGGGATAAACAAAGAAAATTATAATAATGGCAGTGCCAATGTGAATCAGGCGCTTGCAACGGGTGTAACTCTTGAAAGGCACCGGTGCTACTGTAATTTGCCCGATTTCTTAAGCAATGTAAACCTACGATACCATATTGGTAGTTAGCTAGACACACACAAATGGACTTCATAAACGCATCTGACGCGGTTCTGTGCATGGCTAGGCTCCCGTACGGGATCCTAGCCATGCACAGAACCGCGTCAGATGCGTTATGAAATCCATATGTGTGTGTGTCTAGATAACTAACAATATGGTATACTAGGCTTACGCTGTTTAAGAAATCGGGCCATTGTCTACCTCATTGTCTACAGTCTACTGTACCTTAACCAAACCTAACTAGCCATCATTTCATATCGGGTTACATGATTAATTAAAAATAAGATAAACTATATAAACTTATTTCAGTGAACATTCATTATAGCACCGTTGGAAGAATGTGAAAACCTTAAAAGCATTTTTTTTTTTTTGGGGGGGGGAATTGACGATATTTAATGAATATTATGAAATAGCAAGGGCCTGCACTCAGGGTAACGATTACATCTGCCAAAACAAGTCCTTCGCAAGAAGGCAACCGTCCTAGCCCTTGGTTGAAAAGGGAGTCCGTGACGTAAAACCGGAACAAACGAACAAGCAACTAGTGCTTCCAAACTGAAATTGAAACATGTCTATGAAGATGTTCAACATTTTAGAGATACTGTACAAACAGCTGCTATGATATGCATCAGAGCTCATTTTCCATGATGATGAAACACTATACATTTGCAAATTGCATAATGATATGCATTTCATCATATCAATCATTGGAATTGAGTAATGAGTGATTACTAATTAGCTTTCGTTAGTAATTAATGTTTAATGCTTGCATACAGTCCAATAACTTGTGAGTATGAAAGAGGTTTAATTCATTAGTATTGCTCACACACACAGGATTAATGAAGTCAGCCATAATTGCTTTTCTACTACACTTAATATGTTATAAGTGATTAAATATTGGATTATCGCTATTACTTATTCGAGATGGATATTATTGACTTAATATCATTCCTAGAAATCTAGATGACTATATCTTTATGTAAGGGGTACATAACATGCCTTTTAGTGTATGAAACCAGCTCGTCTTGAAATTGTAAAAAAATTGAAAAAATAAAATAAAATAACTGATTATTTTTGAGGGGAGGTTTGTACAGCCAGAAATGTTGAGGTTAGATGTTACAGTTGTAATCTGAGTTAATGTTTGTATGGAAATGTTTTCATTTTGTATTCATTACAAACTGAATTTGCTAAACTTATTCTTATATAGCTGCTGTACTGCCATGAGCAGTTCCTGCACTATAGGCCTGACATGGATAATTGAATTTTTTTTTAATAGAATACTTAATTTTGCTCATAATAATAAGTTACACGAAGCACATTTTTTTTCTATTTAGGATAAAATTACTTATGATTATTTAAAATACTATATTTTTTTTTATACAAAAGAAAGCATACTCTCTGTAAGTCTCCAGTAGATATTTACTTGGTAATAGTGGAGTACTGATCCTTTCCGGTAAAGAAAATAAAAGATATTAAATAAGTAAACATGCGAGACGTAACTCAGCTCTATACATACATTACGCGTTTTTTCTTATTAAGAATATCGCATAAAAAAAGAGGTATACTAATGAAATTCCCTGGAGACAGACCTGAGGAAAAAGTATTTTCATAATGTATATACTGTACCTTTGCGGACAGAGTCTGTAAGCCTCTTCGCAGGAACTCCCAGTTAAGCCTTCCATAACGGTCAGGGCCATTTTTCCTCTTGAGGATAACTCGCCTGTCGGATCTTCCTCTCTGATAAGATGGAAGTAGCATTATCTTTAGTTTTGGATATTTACGAATTTATATCCATTATTCATTCATATAATATTTTTATTTTCGTTCTTTATCTATACTGCAATATGTATCGTAGAGACGAATTTTTCTGTTCTCTTTCAATTCTTTACTTGAATTTATCACATTATTGTAACTTTAAGTAGCCTTAGGAGGGATAAAAATTTTAAATTGTATATATATATATATATATATATATATATATATATATATATATATATATATATATATATAGTTTTTAAGGAATAAACTTAAATATTTCAACAGAATTTAACTTTTCTTAACTGAAAAGCAGCTCGTAATAGCAGCCGAAATAAGCTTATTTAAATATCAGGAGACCGGGGGAAATTTTTTTTTTTCTAATGTGTTGACTAAACCCTCCAAGGGCGGGACATTTAAAATGCTTTTTGGAAACTTAAGTTTACAGTAGTCAATGTAGCAAAGCGGTAGCGTCTGCGACTTTGAGGCATCAGGTCGAGGGTTCGCGCCCCGCCAGGGGCATGCACTCAAGGTGACGATTACATCTGCCAAAACATGTCCTTCGCAAGAAGGCAATCATCCTAGCCCTTGGCAGAAAAGGGAGCCCGTGACGTAAAACCGAGATAATTCAATCATAGGAACTTTTGTTTACTAACCTGAAGAGAGCCCTAACAGCTTCCGTTTGCAATTCGTTCAAGGGATCTACTTCTTCGGGAGCCACTTCTTCACTCAGGTTCCTGCCGTTGACTGCCAGGGGTTCTCGAGGAAGGTAGTTGTCACTCGTTTTGGCGGCCGTTTCGATCTCGCAGAGGAATCTCCTCGAACAAGGCATGAGGACTACTTCTGGAACCTTAGAGGAAAACGCGAGGAGGAGGAGGAAAAAGAACATTATTTACATTTGGATGACTTCGAAAAAGATGCTACGCGAGAAGAAGAGATGGATGTTAACACACTATAGAAAATATACTAACAATTACTATTGATAGCCGGTATTGCGTATTGCACAATAGACGCCATTTGCTTTTGTGTGTGTGTGTGTGCTGCTGTTAGTGCTGTTGCAATTTTGACCTGAAGAGATGTATTATTAGACTTCTCTTAGCTATAAGTCTTATCACAGGTTGTACTAAAATGATTTTAAAATGAAAAGATTTACAGACCATAGTATAGGGTCATTCATTGCACCGATTTCTGTTTCACGATCAAGTCCCATTTGAATGGGGGTGGACACACTCATGTTGAAGCTGAAGATTAAGTCTGGATGTATTACCTAACACTTCGCGGTGAGATCGAACTCGCGTTAGTCGTTACTCAACTAGCGCAGTCTACTAATGAGCCACCGCAGTGTTTACCTCAATGATTTTATCAGAGTATAATTATCTCGGTATATTAATACGACTGATCGGTGATAAGTAAAAGCATGAATTTCAGATAGAATACCAAATTATTAAATTATTAAACTGTTATACTCCAGCCGGAAATAAATATTTCTCCTTATTTCAGCTGGTTATATTTTAATATATATATATATATATATATATATATATATATATATATATATATATATATATATATATATATATATATGTATGTATATATATATATATATATATATATATATATATATATATATATATATATATATATATATATATATATATATATATATATATATATATATATATATTATATATATAATTTTTTTTTCCCCAGAACTGAAATTCCATAACTTTGGTGCCCTGTACAATTTACAAAATTTTATGAATATTTGCATATACAGGATAATATATGCTGCAGGCTAGTTGCTTTTGTAAAATACATTTCATATAAAATATTTTTCCATGCCGAGAGTAGTACTCTCTCTCTCTCTCTCTCCTCTCTCTCTCTCTCTCTCTCTCTCTCTCTCTCTCTCTCTCTCTCTCTCTCTCTCTCTCTCTCTCTCTCTCTCTCTCTCTCTCTCTCTCTCTCCAGTTTTTCACTATTTCCTTTATTTAAATCACTCTATTTTTCCGTACATATCCGCTTTCAATTTTTTTTTATCGTTTTATAATTATTTTTCTTACAGCAAGCTGAAACTTTTTCCCTTTTAGCTATTTCCAGGTAGCTTACTTATATGTAAAATTGTAGAGAAAGAAAAAATATCTTTTCATACGAGTATGGAGAAATTCTCAGAATCCCAAAGCGGTTTACAATATTCTCTTCTTAGTAGAGGCTAATTGAGATACACACACACACACGCACACACACACACACACACACACACACACACACACACACACACACACACACACATATATATAATCTGGTTTTAGCTACTCCAGTATTTAAATTAAAAAAATAATCCTTTTATCTACAGTTTCTTTTTTTATTTCTCTCGCAGTTAGCACCTACGTAAAAGAGAGTAATTGGATTGAGGACTATGCTGTCATACGTCCTTTTAAGGCACTTACTTGATATAAGGAAGAGTTATCGAAGTTTGGGGCTGTGACGTCTCTCTTGTTCCTCGCTTTGTCGTAGATGTCTTTTGCAATTTGATTCAGGTCAATGGGAAGATTCCGGTCCCGCTTAAGAATAACAACTGCGAAGTAACAGACGATAATTTGAAGAAGAAGTTATGTCTTTACTCACGGATTTCACCCTTAAGTAACTCTGACCAATTTCGATATTAATTGTATTGTTTGTGCTGTTTCCTCTTCAAAATGATATACATATAGTAGCTCCCACAGACATTCATTTATTGGTTTTATATAGTTGTGCTATATTATATTATTTATTTATGATATATTATTTATTTACACGGCTATTTATTTACTTGTATATTTCGAGAGAGTCTGTAGGGTGGTTATAATTTGCGTATTGGATCCACGTGTGCATTTCTTTCACACCAAAGTGGCACGTCGCACTTGGCATGCCACGTGGCACGCCAGTTGAAAACGAACATTCGGAAATATATGAAACCTTTCACACAGAAGTGGCGTGACACGCCCCATGTGCCACGTCTGTGTAAAAGGTTTCATATAGTTCCGAATGTTCGTTTTCAACTGACGTGCCACGTGGCATGCGACGTGCCACTTTGGTGTGAATGCGGCTTAAGAGATCACATCTCTGCAAACTGACAAGTAACAAATTATAAAGAGTAATTAAAAAAACCTGTACTAATATTTAAAAAAAAAAAAATAGTAGTCTTGAGAGAAAAATTGCGTACCTCGATTAAAATGATTGTAATGACGAGGGCGCCTGCATCGTCGAGCTGTAGGGCATTCGTCTCAAGGGTGACCAGGGTATAAGTGATGAAGGAGGACACCAGAGGTAGAACTATACCCAGCAAGAAAAATAAGATTTTTCGACGCATTTTATTGGGTTCGTAGCTGCAAAAAATAAAGGATGAATGAAGTTGAATTTCCATTTATAACTTCTGCCAATAATACTCACTTTATTGGACATATTTCAATCAAAAATTCTATAACGATACTTCCAAGTAGTGTGTATGGTTGAGAGCTTTTTTAAAACAGCAGCAATAGTAATTAAAAATTAATTAGATAATTGGCCTATCCTACTGTCACACCTGACATCACATATATACATCAAAGAGAGCAAATTAACATATTTCTCATGGAATTATTTAAAATACTTAAATAAAAAACTACTTTTGGAAAATGTCTATTATGGTGAGATATTTCAGGGTCCCAGTCGATTTTTTTTATTATTGCAAATTGATTTATTATTATTATTATTATTATTATTATTATTATTATTATTATTGTTGTTGATGTTGTTATTTTGTTGTAGTTATTATTATTATTATTATTATTATTATTACTATTGTTGTTGTTGTTGCTTTGTCAATATTATTATTATTATATTTATTATTATTATTATTATTATTATTATTATATTATTATTATTATTATTATAAACGATACTCCATATCTCGCTGAAGCTAGGAGGGTGGCCCTGATTGTAACAAAAAAATTAAGGGAGAGAGCTCACTATTATACTCTGCCCGTCTTTGCTTCAATGGTCTATTGATTTCTAATGGGAGATATAATTGAGAGATAGGGACTGCCATTTCTTACCACTGCTATCCCATTTTTTTTTATGAGTGTGACATCGGGACAGGCAAAAACTGCCCTAATCAATAAAGGCCTGGGCACAAGAAAACACCAAGACCAAGGAAAAGAAAAAGTTAAGGACAAGGCAGAGGAAAACGACAGACAAAAATAAGTCATCAAAGTACAGAGGACCCAGAGATATGGAGGACTAGCCCTGAGATGACGATAGATCCGCATTTTGAAGGATGATAGGTCATAAGAATTAGGAAAGACAGAAGGAGGAAGAGAGTTTTTTACTGCACGCAAGGCGTACAAGAGCGGCTTCACCCCTCTACCAGGAGTCTCATTTCAAGTCATCCTTTACGACATGCTGGGCATTCAATAGGGGATTTCTTTCCCTCCCGCCATTAAGGTTACTGATTACATAATCATTACTCTTTTAAATTTATTTATTATAGAATTTTCTGTGTAGAAATTTTTTGATCGGTATAAAAAATATATAACGCCAAGTTTATATTCTTGAATAATCTTTGGTGTACTTATGATGAAAACAGAAAGAGAGAGAGAGAGAGAGAGAGAGAGAGAGAGAGTCTTTATGTTTTCTTCAATAACTAAATTTGAAACTTTGCAAGTTTCCCCATACGTTCCATTCGCCTATTGTGATGTTTTATTTTGGATTTGCCCAGTCACGCGAGATATTGTTTTTCTTTCCAGCAAATTTCTTCTCTCTCTCTCTCTCTCTCTCTCTCTCTCTCTCTCTCTCTCTCTCTCTCTCTCTCTCTCTCTCTCTCTCTCTCTCTCTCTCTCTCTCTCTCTGTTATAAAAAGAATAATTCCTACAAATAAGGAAATCTTAGAAAATTCTGACCTTCCCAGTGATAATGTGGAAAAGCGAGTGAATGATTTTAATAAGTATTTTGCTGAAATAGGTAAGTCCACATATGAAAAGTCCCAAGATAATAATGACTTGATTATTAATCAACCACATAATTGCCAGCCTCCAGCTGAAAGAAATATTATCAATAATTTTAGACCGCACCCAATCGATTTAGTCACACTTATTCTTATCATAAAGAACCTCAAACCAACAAACTCTTGTGGTTCCGATGGGATACAACTTCGCTTCCTAATTGACTCATTGTCAGTTACAGTATTTTTCATTTTAGTCATTGTTAATACATCCATTGTTACAGGCATTTATCCTAACCTCTGGAAGCATCCCTATATCATCCCCGTTTTTAAGAGTGGAGATACTAATAATGTTGAAAATTATAGGCCAATCTCTCTTCTCAGCATTCTGTCTAAAATACTTGAGAAGGTAGTTGCCACCCAGTTAATAAATTTCCTTGAATCAAATTGTCTATTATGTGAAGAACAACACGGTTTTCGGCCTAAACTTTCGACCGAGACGGCCCTACTTAAAATTACTTATAAAATTTATAGTAATATTGAAAATAAGAAAATATCACTTTTATTATTGTTAGATTTGTCTAAAGCATTTGACAGTGTACACCATCAAATTCTAATGAGAAAACTTTCCAAAGTTCATGTTGACTCATTTTGGTTCGAAAATTATCTGAAAGATCGAATTCAATCAGTTCGAATGGGCTCGACTCTCTCTTCTTCTTTAGATATCAGTTTTGGCGTTCCTCAGGGTTCAATTTTGGGTCCTCTGCTTTTCCTAATATATGTTAATGATTTACCTCAATTTATAAGAGATTGCCTACTTGTTATGTATGCTGATGACACCCAGATTATGCTTACTGGTGACATTGATAGAATTCCTGAAATCTTAAAAAGGGCTGAAGATATATTAAACTGTGCCAAAAGTTATTTTAACAGTAATGGTCTTTTACTGAACGAAAATAAAACTAAATTTGTTATTTTTGGATCAAATCAATACCTGTCCCGCATTCCTGAGAACATCAGTATAAATTTCAACAATGTTTCACTCTTCCCATCTAATAAGGTTAAAAATCTAGGAGTTATTATGGACAGTACCATGACATTTAATTTTCATATCGATGAACTACATAAAAAAGTGAACGGGACCCTTATTTACTTGAACAGAGTCTATGAAAGATTCGAGCCTGATTGTAGGGTAATTGTAGTACAAACATTGATTTTAAGTATTCTCAACTACTGTCTGAGTGTTTGGGGTTCCACGACTAAGACCCAGATGTTACGAGTGAAAAGGCTCCAGAATTTTGCTGCAAGAGTTGCCATAGGGGGGGTGCATAAATATGATCACGTGACTCCCCTCTTTGAGAGATTGGGTTGGCTAAGGATGGACATGAAGTTCATATATAATATCTGTCTTTTAGTTTTTAAAATAAATCATGGAATATTACCGGAATGGCTCTTCTCATTGCCAACAGTTAATCAAGTGCGTATCAATAACGTCAACACCAGATATCAGAATTCTTTTTACGTGCCCAGAACTTCCACTGATATTGGGGCAAGAGCCTTAAATGTAATGGGCCCGAGACTTTGGAACTCTTTACCCGCAAACTTAAGAAGCTGCCAAACATTACCCTCACTTAAATCTCATCTTTTAAATCACCTACTTAATAAGTTATTTTAGTCTCATTATTATCCTCCCATTGGGTAGACGAAGTGTATGTATGCTTATTTTAATGTGTAAATATTTTGATTTTGTGCTTTGCAAATTTCATTTGTTTTATTTTGACATTTTACATTGTAATTTGTAATTAGATTAATTATCATGTAATAGCCATTTTTGATGGAATAAAATTTTTGACTTTGACTCTCTCTCTCTCTCTCTTTCTCTCTCCCTCTCCCCCCTCTCTCTTTTTAATTTTTTATTTATTTTTTTTTACTGCCCAACTCAGTTGTTGTTCTTTGTCGACTTCTTTTTCAACTAACAATTGCTATTTATTATCAGCAGTAACTATGATATCAAAACAATCATGCTGCTATCCAATATTACGTTGATAGCCACTGTGTCACTTGAATAAACGCCCAAGAAACTTATTCGTCCATAATTCCATTTTTTCAATCTCTGTGAAT
>JAXCGZ010015741.1:0-5000 GCA_037179515.1 Halocaridina rubra | reverse complement strand
CTCCACTTAATTCCTCCAGTACTGGGCCTCCTCAAGATTACGTAGGCAGAATGGACTAGACTGCTCTACTCAATGTAACAAACGTGCAATACATGCAGTAAATCGCTGTGGCTCTGTGCAATAATATTTATAATATGAGATTCCTAAATAGTAAGTTGTAAGTTTGTAGATTCAAGAAGGGAACAGTACCCTCATCTCAAAGAAAGCTCGGAGTTTTGTTGGCTCAGTTTTTTTAAATAAGTTTTTTAAATATCAGGGATGAACACATTGAATCAGCATTTCAGTAATGATAGCATTCATTACATATCAGGATTGAACACATTGAATCATCATTTCAATAATTATAGAATTCATTATAGTTCAGTTTCTTCTTAGTACAACAGAGACCTTAAAAGAAATTACTATGTATTATCAGTTCTCGTAGGAAAGGGAATTCTCGGAGAAGCCCTTAGGAGGTTAGGTGCTTTAAGCCTCTTCTACAGGATACAATGGACATGGAAAGAAGGTAACAGAAGTGGGATGCAATGGGACTAGCCTTGCTAAGGAAAAAAAGAAAGAAAGCTTGTTTGTATATAATGGTATATACAAAATGAGTCTCGTTGCAACCTAGCTAAATTTGTCCACTCTGATTGCAAACACATCATGCTTAATAAATTTTATGTTACTATACTTATATTTTCCACTGTAGTCACCGTGGCTCAAGCGGTAGCGTCCGCGACTCTGAGGCATCAGGTCGAGGGTTCACGGCCCGTCACGGTTTGAGGTTAGTAAGGGCATGCACTCAGGGTAAGGATTACATCCGCCAAAACAAGTCCTAGCCCTTGGTAGAAAAGGGAGTCCGTGACGTAAAAACAGGAACACTTATATTTTCCGCTATTTTCCTCAGATTTGTATACATTTCGAAATACTACAAAAGCTCAGATTTTTTTTTATTGAATTCTTAAGTGAATTTGCACAACTCTCTCTTTATCATTGCTCGCGTGACAACACCATTCTTTTGTTGGTACCAAATAATATTACATTTCGTTTCAAACATGATTTTTTTTAGCTTAGCGAAAAAAGCATCTCTTGTGAATGGGTGGTGTAATGAAAGAATTATCAATAAAAATCGATGATTGCAAGCCCTTATAAATTCTCTAAAAATACTAGACGTAAATTACTGCACAGAACTTTCCGTTAATTAATCCAAGCCCCACTAATTAGCAAGCATTATTCCTCTTAGCGTTCTTGAGCAGTCTCTCTCTCTCTCTCTCTCTCTCTCTCTCTCTCTCTCTCTCTCTCTCTCTCTCTCTCTCTCTCTCTCTCTCTCTCTCTCTCTCTCTCTCTCTCTCTCCTCTCTCTCTCTCTCTCTCACACACACACACACACACACACTTCACATCTCATTGTACAGCAAAAGCAGTCCACCGCGTACAAACAAACCTTCAGACATATGAGCGTACAAATATCATTCGAAAAACTCTTTTCCATTCTCGGAGGGAGAAGATAAAAATAATTTAGATAAAAATAAATCTTATGCGCAGATGGATAATTAGACAGTCATGAAGAATATTTAAACATCATCAAACTTCATCACTTATGTTAATTTTTTGCTTGGAGCCAATTTCACAAACACAAGTCGACATTTCATGAATATCAGAAATTTATATCTCTTACTTTTTTTTTTATACATTTACTTGCAAAATAGCTTGTTGCTGTGGGGTATCGTCTCGTCCCTCCTGTTTCCTCGCTGTCTGTCTGGCTGTCTATATCTATCTATCTATCAATATATATATATATATATATATATATATATATATATATATATATATATATATATATATATATATGTTTTGTTCTGTTATAATTTTTGACAGGAATGGAAAGCTTGTTTTATTGTCGTAGAGAATGAGCGACTCAGAATGCTGTGTGTAAAAAAGAAAAAAATAATAATAAAAAAAATGCTACCATAAATACGACTAATATAAAGTACTATAAAATGCTTACCTTTTATGTTAAAAATTCTAAAATGAAAATTCTAATACGTCTATGTACCGTGGCCGAGTGGTAAAGTTTTGGCAAATACCCTGATGCCCAAGAGATGTTTCTTGTACCTGTTCGACCTCACCACTGTTGGGATCTTCCCGTACGAACTGAAAGAGCTCAGGGTCTTTTCATAGACACTATATGCCCCATAACCTGTTCATTGACCTGACTGTCACTGCTACCCCAGTTTCCAGCGCACTATATATTGTAAATTTTATATGAAATTAATTTGGAGAATTAGAAATTATCATCTGAAAGAGTTTTTCCTGGCTTCAAAGTATCCTAAAACGCTAAAAGATATATTTGACACTCATATTTCCAACCCGTCGGTGAATAGACCCACCCTCCGTGTTTGGTCATGCACATACCCAAATACCCATACCATTAAATAGGACATCTCTCTTATACATAAAATACAAAGGCTACCTTACAGTTTAAGGTATGTTGAGCTTTAGAGGATACAAAGATAGAGGAAATTTTAGACTTTTGCCATTAAAAACCTATCATTATTGTACAGAATTATTAGTGTATATTTTTTTACAGTGTGTTTGGCAACTGAAGCTTGGGAATTTGCTATGCAAGATTGTGATTACCTAATTGTGATTACCTAATTGTGTTTACGGGAAAGAGCCCAAAGCTCGTATCTTCCCGTCTCCTGATCGGTTCCATTTTTAGACTTAGTGATACTTATCATACCTGTCCTTAAAACTATGGATTGAGGTAGCATTAACTACCTCCTCGCTTAGCGAATTCCAATTATCAACTACTCTTACACTGAAAAAGTATTTCCTTACATCCTGCAAACAAGTTTTCTTCCGAAGCTTCAAACTATGACCTCTAGTTCTAGAGCCAGCCATATCGAAATATCGATCCCTATCCACTCTATCATAACCATGAAGGAATTTAAAGACTGTCACCATATCCCCCCTTACTCTTCTAGCTTCGAGTGATGGCAAGTCTAATTCCCTCAGCCTCTCATCATAACCGAGATTGCGTATTTCTGGCACCAGTTTCGTGGCATGTCTTTGAACTTTTTCAAGCTTAGCTATGTGCTTTTTCAAGTGCGGATTCCAAAAGGGGGCTGCATATTCGAGTTTTGGCCTCACATAGGTTACATAAATATTTCTGAACATTTCCTTGTCCATGTGCCTGAAGGCTACCCTTACATTTGATAAGAATGCATATGCTGCCCTTACTACGCCATTTATATGTATTTCTGGAGACAAATCTGCCAATATGTTTACTCCTAGATCTCTCTCATTTTCTGTCTCCTGAAGCTGTACTCCAGCCACCGAGTAGTCAAGCTTGGGCCTTCTTGCACTTGTACCCATTCTCATTACCTTACATTTTGAGGTATTGAATTTCATTAGCCACTTTTCTGACCACTCATGCAGATTATTTAGATCCTCCTGAAGTTCTCTACCATTGTTCTCGTTTTTTACTTTCTTCACAATCTTTGCATCATCTGCAAACATATTCATGAATGAATTTACAGACTCTGGTAGGTCATTTACATATACAAGGAACAAAAGTGGCCCTAAAACTGAACCCTGTGGAACTCCACTACTAACTCTTCTCCATTCAGACACTGAGTGTCTTACTCTAACCCTCTGTTCCCTTCCTTCTAAGTAAGTTTTTATCCATTCCAAGACATTTCCACCTATTCTAGCCATTGATTGCAGCTTCCTAATAAGTCTCCCATGTGGAACAGTGTCAAACGCTTTCTGGAAGTCTAGGAATATGCAATCTGCCCAACCCTCTCTTTCCTGTAAGATTTGGCTTACCTCATCATAAAATTCTAATAAGTTTGTTACTGTTGATCTTCCTTCTCTGAAGCCATGTTGCCTCACTGACAAAAAGTTGATGGATTCCAAGTGAAGAGAGATATGTTTCCTTAGTAGTTTCTCCATAAGTTTGCAAACTATGCTGGTCAAGGAAACTGGTCTATAGTTCAGAGCCGTATCCCTCCTTCCCTTTTTGAAGATAGGTATCACATTTGCTTGTTTCCAGCATCTTGGAATCTCCCCCGACTCCAATGACTCCTTAAATATGATACTTAGTGCCACTGATATTGTGTTTGCGCATTTTTTAAGCACATGAGGGGATATGTCATCAGGACCTGTAGCTTTATGAACATCTAAATCCATCAGCGCCTTGCATACCTCTGTGGCTGTAAGGTTGATGTTCTCTAATACCGGCCCTTGAGCTTCTATCACTGCAATCTGAGGGGGTGGGGTATTTTCTACTGTAAATACTGACTGAAACTCCTTGTTCAATTCTTTGCAGATCTCTTCGTCCGTCTCAGTGATGCTTCCATCCGCTCTCTTTAGCCTTAAAACCTGTTCTTTTACCTTCAGTTTTCCTCTGATAAAGCTGTGGAAAAGCTTGGGATTTTCTTTAGCCTTCCTGGTGATGTCCCTCTCATAATCTTTCTCTGCCTCTCTCCTTTTACTTAGGTAGTCATTTCTTGCTCTTTTGTAGGTTTGCCAGGCATTTATGTTTTTTCTCCTCCTATACCTTTTCCAGCATTTGTCTCTCCACTCCTTAGCTCTTTTACACCCATTATCGAACCATTTCTCTCTGGCATGAATTACACCTACTTTGGTGACAGGTATGCAGCAATCTACTATCTTCCCATATTTCTCACAAAAGATGTCATACATTTCTTGTACAGATTTGTTGTAAAATAAGGTTCTCCAGTCAATAACTGCAAAAAGCTCATTCATTTTGATGTAATCTCCTTTCTGATAGTTCCTCCTCATGTCCTCAGTGCCTCTACTCTCAGGAAGAATGTCTTCAATGATATACTCCATCAACAACACACAGTGGTCACTCTTTCCAATTGGTGGTTCATACTCAATATTTTCAATATCCAACACATTATCTGTGAACACCAGATCAAGTAGTGATGGCTCATCCCCACCCCTGGCTCTTGTTGGTTCCATTACATGTTGGTGTAGGAAATTCCCTTGTAC
>JAXCGZ010015740.1:47500-49988 GCA_037179515.1 Halocaridina rubra | reverse complement strand
TATACCCTATATAATCACATCTCCTGAAATCTCTCTTCCCTGCCCAAAGTACATACTTAGTGTATTTATTTTTTTTTTTCAATCCTAAAGGTCCATCTCATTGTAGCTTTTTCTTTTTACCTTACTCCAATTGTTTCTGCACTCTTGCTCTCTTACCCAGTCGCTAATCACTCATTTTTACATGTGTCCAAACCATGTGAATACTCTCTCATCTAACCTATCCGGCAGGTTTCCTTCATCACCCATTCTCTGCCTAGCCTCATCATTTTCACTCACTCTGTTCTAGACTTATCAATCATATTTTTCAAACACACCATCTCCATTACAATTTACTTTTTCTTTGAATCCACTCTTGCATTCAAAGAAACAAACAAACAAACAAACAAACATTTATTTCCATTTTGTACAATGGTTATGCAACATTAATAGTAACTTATAAGTAGACATGTAATTAAACTAATAATAAGAGGGTTAGACATATAGTTAAATTAAATGGAGCTTTCATAGAAAATAATAATGCTGTAATAAAAATGTTAACAATAATGTTAATAATAAAGTAGTAAGTATGCCACTAGATACAGGATCGTTATTATCGGCATCATTTCCATATTTGTTTCCTTACAATGAGAATAATTAGTTCTTAATGAGCAGCAACTATTTGTCCAAAAGAAAATCATATAGTTTGCCTTTGAAAGCTGTGAAGGAGGATGCATTTTTAAGATGCTCTGGAATATTATTCCAGAGTGTTGGCCCTTTGATAGTGATCATCTTTGAACCTGCTTCTGTGTTTGTTCTGTGAATAAAGAGCTCATTGCTCTGTCTTGTGTTGGTTCCCCTTATATCCCTGACTGTTTTTAAATCAAATAGCCAGCTAGGATAATGATGGTCCAAAATTTTGAATACAAAAACATAAATAGCATAAGCGACCTTATTTTCTGCCCGCAGCCACCCAAGTTTATTGAGAGCTGGTGTGATGTGGTCATATTTTCTTATTCCTCCCAGGGCAACTCGAGCTGCAAAGTTAATAAGCTTCTGTATTCTGTTTATCTGAGTCTTTGTGGTAGCTCCCCAAACAGTTGTGCAGTAATTAATGTGACTTAGGGCTAGAGATTCAACAACAATTATTCGAGTGGTAGTCTCAAAATTGTCTTTTATACGTGATAAGTACATTAATGTTCCTGTAACCTTTTGCATACTTTATCTATGTGGGAATCAAACAACATGTGGTTATCAAAGTGAATTCCTAGGTTTTTGACTGTTTTGCTAGGTGTGATAATATTGTCGCAAAAATTAATTGTTGTGTTTTCTGGAATTTGTGCTATGAGGAACCTTGAACCAGTAAATATGCACTGAGTTTTACTTTCGTTAATTAACAACCGAATTTCTTGGAAATAGGTTTTAATTTTTGACAGAGTGTTTTCTGCTCTTAGAGTTAGCTCTGGGAGATTATTAATATCACCACTAAGGAGTAGCTGAGTGTCATCTGCATATTGTACGACTAGACAGTCAGAAATGAAAGAAGATAGATCATTTACGTAAATTGAGAAGAGGATAGGACCAAGTACTGATCCCTGTGGAACACCAAATGGTAAATTTTTTGGCACAGAGATAATGTTGTTAAGACGTATGGACTGTTTACGATTAGATAGATACTCGCTAAACACATTGAAGAATTTTTCCCTAAGTATTTGATGCTATGTAAAATGGTAATTATTCATGACCCATTTCATCCAATCTAAACATCTAACTGTTTCTGTATTATATTATTTACCTTCACATCTGCTTGTCAAGTTACTTCCATGTAAGATCCCAGATATTTAAATATCTCAACCTCTTAATGTATATCGTCAGTCAATTTCAGTATTAATCAGCCAACATTAATACTGCTGGTGCATCACATGACTTTACTGTTTCAAAGATTCGCACGCAACTTTCTTCTTTCAAACCCCCTCCCCACAAAAAAAATCAATACACAAAATGCTTCAATTCATCCTCAGAATCAGGCACCAGTTCTGCATCATCTGCAATAAGCATTTCACTCACTATCCATAGCCCTCTATTCTCGCCAACTAACTCTAATGCCTTTAACCAGTACCCATTCATTTAATTTCTTTACTATTCCTTCCATATACATATAAAGCAGCCATGGAGACTATCCAGAGCTTTGACATAATCCGACAATCACGTCTGACTAATCAATCTTACCGTTCCCAATTCTAACACATGCTTCACTATATATGTTCAACTCCTGAATGCATTCTACAAACTTCCACTGATTCCATGCAATTGAAGTACACTCCACTACGCCTCTCTATCAACCCTTGCATACTCTATTTCAAAGTTTATAAAAGTCCAAAAGGTGTCCTTATATATCCATTAAGAACTCCTCATATATCTTTCTTACCACAGACTCGATCAGTGCACCCTCTTCCTCTCATGAACCCACACTGTTATTTCCTGATCATTCTCTCAGTTCGTTTTCAACATA
>JAXCGZ010015740.1:27500-30000 GCA_037179515.1 Halocaridina rubra | reverse complement strand
TCGTAAGCATATGTATGCAAGGGATGGAGTGCATCTTTCTAATTCATGTGTCTCGGTATTAGCTGGTATGATAGACAGAGAGGTAGGGGGGTTTTGTTAGACACAAATAATGAAATTAATAATACTTAAGCAGAGAAATTAGTCAATAAGGGTTCAGTAAATAGTGGGTCAAATAACTGGGAGTCTAAGGATAAGAACCATTTGTTACATAGAACAAATATTAACAAAAAGAATAGCCACAAGAAGGGTAAAGCCAGAGAAAGTTTAAAAGTATATTATACAAATAGCCGTAGTTTAGGTAACAAGATAGAAGACCTGAGAGCCATAGTATGTAGTGAGAGACCGGATATAATATGCATAAGTGAAAGTTGGATTAATTTAGAAAGCAAACACCTTAAAGCTGAGTACATAATTACAGGATATAAACTTTATAATGCTGATCGTAGTGCAGATAGAAGAGGGGGAGGGGTAATTATGTATATTAAAGATAGCCTCAGAAGCTGCATTAAGTCTGGAATTAAGACAAATCTAAATTCAGAAACCTTATGGGTTGAAATTAAAAATAATATAGAAAGTCTAGTTGTAGGAGTAGTCTACAGACCACCTGATCTAGACAATATAAAGTCGCAAGTTATATACGATGAAATTTCTAAAGTGACCAGGTCAAATAGAGTGCATTGTAGGCGATTTTAATTTTAGACATATTAACTGGGAAACCATAACAGGTGATAGTAGCTCTAAGGAGTTTTTGGAAGTAGTAGAAGACAATTTCCTTTCTCAGCATGTACTTGAAGCAACACGGGGGGTGAATACACTAGATTTAGTTCTTAGTAATAGAGAGAATATGGTTACAAATTTAGAAGTTGGTGAACCATTGGGCAACAGTGACCATGATTCCATTAGATTTAACATAATTTTCAAGGAAACTATAAAGGTAAATAAGAATATTGTTCCAAACTGTAGAGCAGGAGATTTTAAGGGCTTAAAAACTAAATTATCTAATGAGGTATGGGAAGGGATTTCTGGGGTACAGATGTGGGTAGTTAATCCAGCAGGTCAGGTCGCAGGTAGCGGATTACCCCGAAATTTGAGTACCACATGCCAAGGATTATCACAAGATAAGATCAATACATTAAATCCTCTCACAGGAAAGAACAGCAGCCCGTCAGTTAATATAAATTTGGATGAGGAATATAACAATTTTGTCATGACTCTTAAGAATAGTCAGAGAGGCTATATTCCCATGAAACATTGCAGATCAAGAAAAAATGACCCTAAATAGATGAACAATAGAATAAAGAATCTTATAGGTATTAAAAGAGGAATATACAGGAAACTAAAAAGAGGTGAAGAGCAGGTGAGGCAGCAATATATACAGTTAAACAGGGAAGTTAAAAAGATAGTTAGAGAGTCGAAAAGAAAATACGAAGTTAGAATAGCAGGAGAAGCAAAAGAAAATCCTAAAGGGTTTTATCAACATTATCAAACAAAATTTAAGGAAAAAGTCGGACCAATTGAAGTAGCCAATGGCCATATCACAGATGACGATAAAGTGATGTGTACATGTTTAAATGATTATTTCTTATCTGTATTTACCAATGAAAACTTGGAAAATATTCCGGAAATAGCATCCATTTACAGAGACAGTCCCGATAATATACTTAGTTCAATAAATATTACGAGAGAGGAGGTAATAAAAGAAATAGATAAATTAAAGGCTCATAAATCTCCGGGACCTGATGAAATATATGCTAGAATATTAAAGGAATGCAAGGAAGAGCTTAGTTGTCCACTAACTGCACTATTTAATAATTCAATAAAATTAGGATCGGTAAACATGGAGTGGAAATTGGCAGATGTGGTACCAATATTTAAAAAAAGGGAACGAGTTAAAAAGAATAATTATAGGCCGGTAAGTTTAACGTCAACAGTGGGTAAGATTCTAGAATCCATAATTGCAAATAAAATAAGGGCACATCTAGAATTACACAGACTGATAAAACTTTCACAACACGGGTTTCTTAAGGGTTTTTCGTGCCTTACAAACTTACTGTCTTTTTATTCAGAAGTTTACGAGGCAGTAGATTGTGGCAAAGAATATGATACAATATATCTAGATTTTAGCAAAGCTTTTGATAGAGTTCCTCACAAAAGATTAGTTAAAAAGCTGGAAGCTCATGGTATAGGAGGAGCTGTTCTCAGATGGATCAAACAATGGTTAAAAGACAGAAAACAGAGGGTTTGCATAAATGGAGAGAAATCAGAGTGGGGCTCGGTTACTAGCGGGGTACCACAAGGCTCGGTACTGGGTCCCCTATTATTCATCATATATCTAAATGATCTGGATTCGGATATCAGTAGTAACCTAAGTAAATTCGCAGACGACACTAAAATAGGTAGAACTATAAATGGAAAAGAAGACATTCATGCTTTACAGGAAGATCTAAATAGATTATCTGAATGGTCGGACAAATGGCAAATGGAATTTAATGTTGAAAAA
>JAXCGZ010015740.1:10000-22500 GCA_037179515.1 Halocaridina rubra | reverse complement strand
AGCAACAATAAATTTGAAATTAGTATATACCGCAAATCATGTAACACGGGCATGGGAATGAGTTTTTTAAGCGAGTGCTATGAACTATACAAAAAGAACTCATTGTGCACACTCTTTACAAAGGCATTTCGCTTAACATCCACCTACATTAAATTTGATGAAGTGTCCTTTCTGAATAATTTTTTTATTCAAAATGGTTTTACTCCTAATATGATAAACAGATCATTAAGAACTTTCATTAACAAGATGTTTTCTCCAATCCCCATAACATATGGACCACAGAAACAAATTATTTTTAAAATTCCCATTCATGGATAACATTACGAACACCTTTCTTAAAAATTAAATAACAAATTTATTTAATAGATATTATCCACAGATTACCCATAATTTAGTATTTTATAATAACTTTAAATTTAAAACTTTTGTAAATCATAAAGAACAACTGCCTCAGCCCTTCTGTTCATTGGTAATATATATTTTAAGCGTTCAATTTGCCAAATGGCCTATTATGGCTCGACTAAGAAGCCATTAACAATAAGATACCATGAACATAAGGGGCTGAGTTTCAGAACAAACATACATCTGAAAAGACCTCTGTCATCAAGCACTAGGGAACACTGCCATGAAAAATGTAAGTGTGATTTCTCAATAAGCGATTTTAAAATAGCTTAGAAAGGAAAAGATGAGACTGAAATTAGAATTGCAGAATCATTTTTAATTAAAAGGGAAGCCCCCGAATTAAATTTAGATTGCTCAATCTATCCTTTAAAAATATTCTTATGTGGTTCATTGCATTAACTTTTATATTTTTTTTTGTATTTTTATATTGATTTTTATTTGCGCATGTATATGGATATGTATATACATGTATTTTTTTTAAATTAATTGTTGCTATTTCTTTGTACATATATTGAGTTTTGCGGTTTTATTCTGTTTTTGAAGGTGTAGGCATGAATATGAATTCAGTAAAAGTTTGAAACGTTGCAAAATGGTATAGAAGACAATTGGAATAAAACTTTGAAAATGTGCTGGCTGGTGATCGTTCTACAATTCCTTAAAACTGTCTAAGATATAATAATAAATAGATACGGCCGGCAAGTGTGACTAAAAGCTCGACATTGGGAGAAGTGTCTGCAAAAGTGAGAGAAGGCAAAACTTGATGTTTTATTATTAGAAAGATGTATGCTTTACTGTGTGATTCCAAAATTTTTTCGTTTTAAGCTATATAGAGAACAGCTTGAGAGAAAGAAATTTTTCTATGAATGGCAACCATATCTTTTGGAGAGTGAACTGAAACAAAAAAGAAAACAAGTTAATGTTTTATATAATAAATTATTAGCAACTCACGATAATGTTAAAGACAAACTATCATTTCTAGAATTTAATCACGTGTTACATTTTATTCACAAAAGTGTTGACAATTACAATAATCAGATCTCTTTAACTCATGCACGCAAATTACTTGATTTGGGAGCTTTTTGTACCCTAATAAGAGAAAAATAGCTTTTGTCTTTCGGTGTTCACTATTTCTCACCAAAATTTCCTAAATTAATAATAATAATAATAATAATAATAATAATAATAATAATAATAATAATAATAATAATAATAATAATAATAATAATAATAATAATAATAATAATAATAATAATAACAATAGTTTTTGAAATTGAAATTGAAATTAAGATTAAAACTAAAATTAAAATTAAAATTAAAATTAAAAATAAAATTGAAATTGAAATTGAAATTGAAATTAAAATTAAAATTAAAATTAAAATTAAAATTAAAATTAAAACTAAAATTAAATTTAAAATTAAACTTGTACGTCAACTTCAAGTTGAAGTTCAAGTTGTACTTCAACTTCAAGTTAAAGTTAAATTGAACTTGAACTTGAACTTGAACTTCAAGTTGAAGTTGAAGTGATAGTGATACTCTACTCATACTCTACTTATACTCATGATGATGATAATAATGGCAATAGATATAATAATGATAATAATGATAATGATAATAATGATAATAATAATAATGATAATGATAATAATGATAATGATAATATTGATAATAATAATACTGATAATAATAATAACAAGTGTTTATTCAGTGTTGTGCAGTATAATTGAGAATTAGAAAAAAATAATTGTGAATTTCTATACTTTCGTATACCTGATCTTATAATCTTAACTGCTGCTATAACTAAAGTATTCACATCATTGTTCAACTCTAATTTCTTGCAACATATTGACAAAGTCATTTATTTCTGATCCATAGTACAGCTTCCATAAGGCTCATTTTCTGAAGAACTATGGATAATCCTATGTCATCGTCCTTGATATCTTCAAGCTTTTCCAAAGAGGGTGACATAAGGCTTCGTTATCCAAACTCTCTGCTTATGGCTTTACTCTTTCTTCTCTGTTTTCTGATGCTATTTTTTTCCTTTTTGACCGTTTTATATATGTGGTTGCTGATTGAGAACATTTAGCTCACTCCTGGTCTCCAGTGGTGTTCCTCAATTTTCTGTCCTTACAACTATTTTTGTCTTTCTTAATTAATGATCTTCTCCTGTCCCCATCTTCTCTCTTACCCACTCCATTCCCGACGATTCTACCCTTCGTTTTTCCTCTGCCTTCTCCTATCACTCTTACTCTAACTCAAAACTCCGACTCACAGAGATTATCTTATTTGGGCACCCAAAATCTAGTAAAATTTAGTGCCTCCAAGACTCATATTCTTACAATATCTTCTTCATCTTTTCCTTTAGCTAAACCTATTGTCTTTGAATACAACAAGATTTATCCTCTCAATTCTATTATCATATTAGGAATTCATATAATCTCTAACTATTCTTAAAGGCATTACATTATTCAAATTGCTAAACTTGCATCTGTGGATGTGGGAAGTCTCTTTTGTTATCATCATTGCATTTTCTCCTCTCTATCACTAGGAGTCAAAATGATTATATCCATCCATGCTCAGAATACTGGGTTTCTATTTATACTTTTCCCCTTGATTGGCTTGAATCTAAGACTATCAGACTCCTCTCGATGATAATCCTTTTACTCGTAATCTCAATTCGCTTTCTTTTCACAAGAGCGTATCATCCCTTTCTCTCTTTCTTCAAATCTACCACCAATGCTGCTCAGATAAGTTGGCGAGTTGCACCCTTACCCTGTAGGCGAAGCTGCGCAATATAAACCTAGTGCCTCTTTGCTCAGGTACTGTGTGGAGGTTAATTAGCTCACAGATTGTTTTGTGCAGTGACTGCTTCTTTCCTTCCGCTGCCAGACTCTGGAACTCTCTTCCTCCTGTGTTCTTTAACTCATATGACTTATTATTCCAAAAAGCTGACCTATTATCATCCCATTGCCTATTTCTGCCAAATTTCTAGGTCTCTTTTATTTTTCCTATTCTTTCAGCATGTCTTTTTTTTTTATTGTTTCATGTTTTTTTTTTATTTCTTGTTTGGATTTAAGCCAGTACTTTTCTTTTCATGAGGTTTTCTTGGTGTTCATTCCTGGTGAGGGGAATTTTCCTTGCTTATCTTGCTACCGGACTCAAGAACATAAAAAGAAGAAAGGACAATAATTTTTCTTCCCAAAATGAGTGGTACTAAAAAAACACTCAATACTTTTATTTACAAACAGACAGACAGAAACATACATACACAAGCACATACACCTGAGCAGTCATTCCCAAACTTTCTGGGCTGGCGCCCCTTTGTTTCAAGGTGGATTCCTAACACCGCCTTCCTCCTTATACAAACATGCTACCCCCTCTTTTTTATTTTTTTTATTTATTTATTTGTTTTTGCATACTTCAAATTGAAATCAAGATTAAGCACAAAGATGTATTTCGCAAATAAAAACCTAATTTAGCAAAGCAATTTATTTAGCAGTTTTAGCTGTGCCAGCAATATTGAAGGGTAAATCAACATCTCATCAGTAACCATAGTAATATAGCTTGTTGTCTTCACAGTTACTGTTCATGGGATCGATGTGTTTGGTGCAGATATCAGCTTCTCAACATCAGGTTGGAACTCACTAAGAAGTCGTAGATCCCCACGTTCAGTAATATTCAGCCTGTTTCTTTGCTTGGAAGAAGGCATTAAAGTACATCTTGACATTGTTCCCAATACTGGATGGCATTGAGATATTTTTTTTTTGCAACCGATAATTTGATATGCTTTTTGAACTTTGACTTCAGTTCAGTGTCATTTTGGTTTAAAACCAGGTCTATCTATGTCACTCCTGTTCCTCACTGTTAACATCTAAGAATGGATTGATAACCCGGTCTGATATTTTAAGCAATAAAAAAATCTTGAAATCTCTCAGATATGTCTCTCTGCAACTCATCCAGGTGTGCGCAATGCACTTGAAGGCCATCATCATGTATGTTCTTCTTCTCCAATTCAGAGAGGCTTGAAAACTGATAGAGTTCATGACGGGCTAGAATTCGTTTGAATAACTGTAACTTGGACAGGAAGGTAGAGATAGCAGATTTGACTTTAATAATGTTAACACCGTTTCCTTGCAACTGCAAATTAACTTCACTAAAATTTGTGAATACCCGTGACAAATAAGCAGTATCATGCTTTATGTTACTTTGTTCATCACAGAACACATATAGTTTTTCATTCAGATTTAGTAAAAAAAAAAAAAAAAAAAAAAAAGTTATTTATTAACAGCTCCTAATTCCACCCTGGCGAGGCCCTACTACCCCCTTTTGCCTCACCACTCCCAGAATCTTTCCACCTTCCCCAGGGGAGCTGTACTGGCCACTTTGGAAACCACATCGCACTAGAGCATGCATGTCATAGCCTAGATGCATGTATTGGCAACATGCACTGTATTTTAGATAGCATTTAAATTTTACTGTTGGCTTGACCTATAGCCGGGTCCTGCCTTATGGCATGTGCACGGATTCTTTCTGTATACTCTCGGTATCACATGTGCCTTCTTTGTATGACTCAAACTTATACTTATTTTAGTACAAACTAGATGCCTGAATTTCAGCGATATGTAATAAGGAGGAGAATAGCAAAGATTTATGAAAATTCTACACTTTGTGGCAAGCTTTTACAATTTGGCGTGGTATTGAGGATGGGGTATAAGGATTTCAAAAAACACTGTATGCAGTTGACAATGACCCTTTGGAATTAGAATTTAATATGTAATTCCATAGGGAACTTTCCTTTTATTCTGGATTGGTGTTCCTTTCATATTTTGTAGTTGTCAGGTCGATGGAAATCAAGACATTATTAATTATATTAGCTTTTTAGTTGGGACTACTGATGCCACCATTCTTCCAAACACGCAAGTGAATTCAAGTATCAGGTATCCCATAATTCATTTGAATGGTAAAATGGAATTGATGATCCCAATTAGGACTGATATCAATAGAGAACCTTAACAATTAGCAACCTTGACAATTGAAATTAGAAAGGAATGTATACCTTTGAATAGCATAGAATTTCCTTAATGAATGATAATTCTAATTCAGAATGATATATAGAGGACTATTTTATTACTTTTTTCCAACTCAGTGGATCGGTTGAAATACACAGATTCTTGTAGTCTGTTTAGCAAGACAGACTACAAGAATCCTCAAGAAATATATCAAGCAAAGCTAGATATAGAGGATGCCATTCAAACAACGACAAACTCCTTGATCCAGCTCTGTTAACAGTGACAGAGTAATCACCATGACAGACGGTTCTACGGAGAGATGTTCAAAACATTAAATACCAATTAAACTTCATCACAAAAACTCAATTGAACAATTTCATCAAGCTTATCATGCTTTCAAAGATCACGTTCATATTGGAATCAAAGAAATAAAAGGGAAAAAATGAATGGAATGGTAATCTACATGAAACGTGTTCACAACTGTGACCCAGATGTGGTAAAATATAAGCAATTTTATTTTGCCGAAGGAATGACACCAAAGTTATACTCAACAGTGACTATCGTAGCGAGGTAGAGATGTTTTACAAGGTCGATGAAAAGATCGATTCTGAACAAATATATATCAACATGGGGAGAATCCTTCACCAGCTCAACGTCAGATAGATAGAACAAGTCTGCAACGGAAAAGAAAGCACTGACACTAACTTGTGGTTCCGAAGTTGAGAGAAGTTAACAAAAACTCCAAGAAGTCTGATCATGAGGAAGATAGGATCAATTTCACCATGATCCAATATCTTTTATCCACGGTAAAGCATGATTTTTGTCTCCCATTATCAACTTTATCTTGGGCTACAGAGCAAAGCAAGCAGCATGGAAAAGTGTAGACAATCCAATTGTCCCCAAGAATAGTTATCTGCACAAAATATAAAACGAGCAAATAGTACACTGTTATGATCTAAACACCGGGCTCAATTAGTGATAAGACTACATCCCTTCATCAAAAAAAGGACATGAGGAGTATTGAAAACTGCCAATTTTTTTCTCTCGCCAGACTAAGCTATTATCCATCACTAAAGCCATGGCCTACTACAGTCATCACCAAACCCTTCTTAACTGATTCATTCTTAGCCATGTCAATCTTTCAAAACACCACTATAAGGGACAATGTGTGAATTATAGCAACAAAAATCTCCTCCGTTACTAATCTGATGCAACTGTAAAGACTCATAAACTTTTCATTAATTCCTAGACAAATCACCATAATAGGGAATGTAATAGCAAATCGAGAAGGAAAGTAAAAGCCTTTCGGTGAAATAACACTGAAATTTTTTCTGTATCTGGGCCGCCACCAAAGCAAGGATCACCTTACCAATAATCTACTGGCACGGCCGTATTACCCTTCATTTCTTCCTTAAAATAGATCACCGACCTGAAACCTTTTGTCTAACATAAGAAACACCAAAAGACACTACTGTCAAGATAGAAAAATTAGACTTGAATACAAAGGCAACAAGTAGGGTAATAACAATATCATTAAAAGCTGTTTCTAGCAAGGAGAGCACAATGACCCCTCTTATGTTGATCATAGAATGCCAAACGTTGTCCATAATAGCCAAAAAATTAAATCCCAGTTCACATCCACTATCAAAATGCAACTCATAAAGGTTACCAGCATCTTAAGGACTGTCATGATTCACACATGTATCCTACAAGATGCTGATAAAAAGAGTGCAGAAGAGCCCAATTCCAACAATATAAAATGCACCCATAATCAAAATAAAAAGCCACACCTATCCCCATTTACCCTACCTACTTGTAATTCCTAAGGGGTTAAAACGATACATTTAGGGACATCATCCATACCCTTACACTCTTTTCAATCAAATTTTAATGTTTTCTCTCATCATACATGAATTAGAAGACTTACAAGTACTTGATCCATGAGAAACGCCATACAAAATATCACTTAAAAATAAACAAAACTTGTTCCATCCATGGGTAGATATCAGCAACTGCAACAATAGCATGTGTTATTTCTTTGCTCAATAAGGTCGGGAGAATATGTCCACTAATATAATGTATTCATGCGTATAAATATATACATATGCATATATGAATCATATCTCCCCCTGACAGGGACTCGAACCTAAGACATATAATTACTGTGCCAAGGGGCTATCAACTACATCACTGAAGGCACAAAAGAAGAAGCAAACCTCAAACCTAACTGCTTTGCTAGGAATGAAAGGATTGTTTCTTTATGCTACTGCTTCTTCCCAACCTCACTCGTGGCTTCGTTTTCGTATATAATTCAAATCCCAATCTATATAGGCATCAATAATAATAGAATAAAAATATTAACATATGTGAATACATGCATTATATTTTACCCCTTTATGCTAAGTATTAACTTGGTTTTAAAAATGTCTCGTAATTGTTATATTCTTGCAAAGGATTGCATACGTTACAGAGGATCTTAATATGAAACATCAAATTTGAAATATTATACCTAGAGGAGCTTCTTGAATGCCAATGTTTCATTAGATCAACTGAAATATACCCCATGAATGCTATCATATAATATAATCCATATGAATAATAATTCTAATGTTTTAGCAATATAATATTCTAAACTTTCCACGCAACTGTTATTATTCTCAATGAATTTTCAATTATTCTCAATTAATTGTCACCTTTTTTCAGCGAGTTTTGCTATTTTTTAGTCATCACAATAGGAGGAGGTATATTTATAAGGTACGATTAATAGAAATCGTAGTCAAATACTATACATAGACTGAAAGAAAATATACAAAATAAAAGAATAGCGTGTGATGGAATAATAGTCTAACAGTCTATTTTATTAGATTTCACGGACAATAAAGCCAAAAAGAGAAATCAAGCACAATTCCAATGACGTTTCTAAACAGAAAAAAAATAGCATACATATTGAGCTGCATGCTTGGAAGCCTTCTTTATCAGTCATATATAAACTGACGGACAGAAAGTGCTTTCAAACTATTACAAAACGCTACAAATGGTAAAACACACTAATGATACAATCACAACAACAAATAAATTATATTCTATAAATAATACCTCATGCTTCTGAGAAGCAGGGATGTACAAGTATTTTTATGTGTGTGCATTGGTGTATGTGTGTGTGTGTGTATGTGTGTGTGTGTGTGTGTGTGTGTGTGAGAGAGAGAGAGAGAGAGAGAGAGAGAGAGAGAGAGAGAGAGAGAGAGAGAGAGAGAGAGAGAGAGAGAGAGAGAGAGAGTTTCGTGCTGACAACAGTGCATCGGGAAACTAAGATAAAGTTAAAGAAACTAACATTTTTTCTGTGGTAATCTGTATATAAGTCGCATCAGTATTAAAGGCATGTTAATTATATAAGAACATCCATAATAATAAAAAATAGCATGCAAATATTCAGGTATCATTTGTCATACCTTAATACCGTATCTTTATTTTTTTTATTCCTACCCCATCAGAAAGAGATATAATAGTTACACAAAACGGCAAATGATATTATTCTCTAAAAATAGGAAGCTGTCTTTGGTATAATAATGGATCATGTATTGAATAATACCTTGTGTTATTATTATTATTTTTATTCTCATTATTATTATCATTATAATAATAATAATAATAATTATTATTATTATTATTATCATTTTTATTATCTTTATTATTATCATTATAATAATAATAATAATAATAATAATAATAATAATAATAATAATAATAATAATAATAATAATAATAATAATAATAATAATAATAATAATAATAATAATAACAATAATAATAATAATAATAATAATAATAATAATAATAATTATTATAATAATAGTAATAATAACAATAATAATTATAATAATAATAGTAATTATTATTATTATTATTATTATTATTATTATTATTATTATTATTATTATTATTATTATTATATTATTATTATTATTATTATTATTATTATTATTACTATTATTATTATTATTATTATTATTATTATTATTATTATATTATTATTATTATTATTATTATTATTAATTATTATTATTATTACTATTGTTTTTTAATATTATTATTATTGTTATTAAGGAGAGCAGACATATTGCTTTGGTTGTAAGCAGTCGTCTGAGAGCTCTGTCAATATTGTTAAATACTGAGGGAATTAGCAAGCTGCCACCATTCAGCATTGCGTGGAATTAACAGTAAGGCTCAGTGTTTAGTGTAGTTTTATCAGTGTTGCTTGGTTTTGTTTGGACATAGTGTTTTTTTCTGATATGAAATCTCTCATTTTTAGACACACCCCTTCAGTCAGTGGTTCATAGATCTGTGCATGAGCAGTTCAAGTTGTGTGATGTGTGTGCCGTCATGTTTACGTTATGCCTCCTGTAGCCCCACCACAGGTGTAGGTATTACTAACACTCCGAGCACTTGTGTCTTTGAGCTTTGGAATTCTCAGGGTTTGCCGCCCTTGCTGATCTCGAAGTTGATCTGGCTATGAGTGATGATGACGTCATGTCACAGGAACACTGGCCCCACCTACATTGCCATACGAATCAGAAGCTGGCATCTGAGGCTGCAGTATCCCACCTTAGCAATCAGGCCTCCACCTTTATTAAGCACTTCATTGAACATGGTTCGGATACCAGCAGTGAATCATTATCTCCCGTTGCTAAAGCCTCTAAGTGTAATGTGGCTCTTTCTCAATGAAAGGCTCCTGACTACCCCTCACATCGACTCATTCTTCAGAATGCTCCTTCACTGCCTGCACTTGTTGCTGCAGTCTTTGTTCCCAGGGCCGAATATGTTAAGCTTTTCTATAATGAACACACATGCTTGTTGAGGAGAAGCTTCGTTGACTGTCTGAAGCCACCAAGACTTCTGAGCTGGCTGAGGTGAGGTTGACTGATGTCACCTCTTGTTTCATATACATTCCAAGGTGCTGCAAGTACATTATTGACATGGTTATGAAGGACGGGATCTTGTCTCTGGTCCTTGATGTTCAGGACTTGGTGGACGGGCCCAGTAACTTCCTTACTTATCTTGTTTCTCATTACTCTGTTGACATAGATCCTTCTCTGGCTAAGGAACTGCCGGGCGTATGCATTTTTCATCATTTCCATCAAAATTGGACTCCCATTAACTGACTTGTTATCATCTGGAGCCTCCCAGAACTACCACTGCCCTTTTTCGACTTCCCTTTCCGACCCTGTCTTGTTTCCTGCGAATTGCATAGAATGAAGGACGAACAGACGTAGTGTTTTAGATGCTGGGGTATCAGATATATTTCACGCTACTGCTCTGTTCCAGAGAAGTGTGCATGGTGTGCGGCCAAAAGTGCCTCTCGTTCTTGCCCATATTGCACACCCTCACTACTCAACGCAGCTACTGTTTCTGCTAGTACCAAGGAGTCATCACTCCCACATGCACCAGACACCTTCCAGTGGAAATGTCCATGGTGTGTTATGACGGGGGTCAGTGTGTTGCATGGTTGTGCTAAACGTTCTCGCCCTGCCATGACTCAGAGTGCTGCACCACCACTGCTGCCATCACAACCACTGTCACCGCCCCCACCTGTTGCCCTAACTCCCATGCTCGTTTCTGCGCTTCATGATGCTGTTGACTCTTTCAAGTCACGATGTGCCTCCTTTTCTTCACGCCTTTATGCTATCGAGGTTTGATTTCATACCAATGAGGCTCTGTGTAATACTCTTGCAGCCTCCTCTGATGTTCTGTCTACTAAACTAGCTACTAACAACACCACGCTCAAGTCCCTCGTTGATGCCTAACAGGTGGTTATCAAGTCGGTCTCCACAATTACAAAGATGTGGAACTCTGCTGCTGCTCGTCTTGAGAAAGACGTCACTCCTCTTGTGCACTCCCCCTCCCATGACTTGCAATGGAGTGAGGCCTCACCCATTGTCAGCACCCCATTTTTTTTTCTTCAGCAGGCTTTTGTTGAACATCCACTGAGTGAGGGTGTTGCTTCCCCTTTCAGTGCTATGTTTCCTATGCACATCATGTTAGAAATGAACTCCCTCCAGTATTGATTGTTTGCACTTATGTGGATATTGATACGTAAGTTGGCTGAATGCAATCACCCTTCCTCCTCTCACAGCTAGTGTTATGATATGTATGGGTGACATTAATGCCCACCACCCTGCTGTAGGTGACCTCTCCAGCACCATTAACTGTTGTGGGACCTGATTAACTGAGTTCATCCGCGACAACCACCTTTCTTGACGGGATACTGGAGGTGATGAATACTCTCAGGATGGCACCCGAGACCATGTCATTACATCTAGACTAGTGGCATCTCATGTCCAATGCTCATCAGTTCTTGCCCTTTTATTGGATCACTTCGCTCTCAGACCCCGTTACTTAGTACCAGCTACACCTCCCTCACTTTATCATTGCACCTACATCAGCATACCTCTGAAGTGCTGTCTTACATACATCTCCTTTATGTCTGCTCTCATAGCCAACTTTGATTACGAGTCTCCTGAAAAACATTATTCCTTTCTTGTCAGCTCCACCTGCAACTTTTTCGACCGATATGTCTGCAGATCGAACATCAAACGTCAGACAAGACATCATATTTGGACATTGGACAGAAGCACCACGGAAGCAGAATGGAGGGCTGTGGAGGACGGTCTTGCGTATCAGAGGTATTCAACTCCAGAGACCCTACGTCAGTAGCCGATATCCAGTGCTGCCCTAATTGCTTTACAAGAGTGTGCTCACGTCGACGCTTGGCACAAGTTCACCAATAGCATTAATCATCAAAAGAACCTGGCAACCATGTGGCATCTTATCAATAAAGTGGTGAGGAAGAAACCCCCAAATGCCCTTCATCACAGCCCAGCTTACTATGCTCAGGATATCTCTGACACCTGGTCTGATCAGTGTAGTGTTTCAACCTTCCTGAACACGTAAAAGAGGTTCTCTCCTCTCAGAAAATGCATTGTGCCCTTCACCTGTCTGTGGCCTTGTTGGGGTCGGATGAGGAGGACGATGTATCTGTTACCAAAGGCAAATTACGTCATGCTCTTGTTAGCGATAAAACAACAGCCTCAGGTT